>JAPXFQ010001497.1:0-292500 GCA_028564705.1 Apricaphanius iberus | reverse complement strand
GTGGTGTTCTGAGCAGCAGGCCTGGTGGAGGCAGCCGGAGCTGAGGCAGAAGGCTGGACGTAGGCAGCCGGAGCTGATGCAGCAGGCTGGGTGGAGGCAGTCAGAGCTGAGGCAGCAGGATGGGTGGAGGCAGCCGGAGCTGAGGCAGAAGGCTGGACGTAGGCAGTCAGAGCTGAGGCAGCAGGATGGGTGGAGGCAGTCGGAGCTGAGGCAGCAGGCTGGGTGGAGGCAGTCAGAGCTGAGGCAGCAGGATGGGTGGAGGCAGCCGGAGCTGAGGCAGAAGGCTGGACGTAGGCAGTCAGAGCTGAGGCAGCAGGATGGGTGGAGGCAGTCGGAGATGAGGCAGCAGGCTGGGTGGAGGCAGTCAGAGCTGAGGCAGCAGGATGGGTGGAGGCACCCGGAGTTGAGGCAGAAGGCTGGGTGGAGGCAGTCGGAGCTGAGGCAGCAGGCTGGGTGGAGGCAGCAGACTGGATAGAAAGACTTGGGTCATGAAGGACACTAGGCATTGTCAAATCAGATGCCTGATCTTCCTCAAATCCCTCATCTTCTTCCTCGTCTAAATCCTCCAGCAGGTCTTCCGTCTCCTCTGAGTCAGGGCTGATCTTCAGCGGCTGTCCCGTCTGACTCAGCAGGTAATCAACACCAAGCAGCTCCCCTATGGAAAGGAACAGGGGAGACATATGTCAACAATAGGTAAAAACAAAACAATTTTAACATTGCTAAAAGCAAATAGAAGCTACCAATACAAAAGTAAAATGTGTGTTTGCAGATATCAATTCAATGAAGCATACCAGTGTATTCAGATGGGGGCCTGAAGGCTGGCATGAAAGCTCGGCCAAAAACTTTCATGCTGTTGGTGTTGACACAGTGCGCCACATCACCAGAGTAGGTCAACAGCGAAGATGGTCTGCTGCTAACCGCTGCAGCTGCCCGATCCTGGTTCCACCTGTTCAGACCTTCCAGGAGGTACAGCTGAAAATTTAGTGCATTTGCACTGGTCCCTGAGGAAAATGGAAACATTAGTTGCACAAAAAATGTAAAATTACTTTTCAAATACAAGGTTCAAATAGACCTTTTGCAAACAGCATTATATACTGTTTAGCTTTAGAAAGTAGAGTGAGCATACGTCCTCTTTTGCCCGGACATGTCCTCGTTTTTGTAAATAAATGTATGTCCTTGGGAATTTTGTAAAATATCAGAAAATGTCTGGATTAACCTCATATTGTTTCATTAACTGTCATTCAACACTTTAAATACAGCCACTGCTCCGTCTGGATGACGTGAAAGACCAAAAATAAAAGAAATTAAAAAAATGAAACGGATCAAACGAGGAGCTGTGCTGCATGACTTGTGATATGCCACTAAAATACCGAAACGTAACTGTAGTTTCACAGTCGAATTGCAGAAAAAAATACCCAACATTCAGTCGTGGCTGTCAGAGAAGCTAATTCTTGCTTTATTTAAGAAGAAAGGTGAGCAGCACACCTTAGCTAACACAGTCTGAGCTGCTACAGCAGGTTATGAATTAATTTCGGGATAACGCAGATTAATTATTATCCGAGGTTCATCAAATTTATCACTGACAAGCATTTGACGCGGTAAAAACAGTCCGACTTTGGATCAATATTTCATCCCCCGGTGATGAATCAGGACATATTTACTAAAGATGCTACTGACATCTGAAAAACTGAATGCACCAGAAGTAGAAAAACTGCAGTCTGAACATCAAGTGATCCTGAGTAAAAATAGATGAAATAACACAGAATATTCCTATTGTAAAGCATAATGAGAGATGAAAAAGTCAGGGTCTTTTATTAAGATTGTTTATTATGATCTACTGTTGGTGCATATGAGTCAGAGTTTTTTAAATAAACTGTATTATTTTAAGTTCTCTGTCAGACAGCAGGTAAAAAACACTAAACATGACTCAGTGATTTACAGGAGAAAAAAATACTTTATCATTTTTAGAAACATATTTGCTGGAACACATTTCCATCAATCATTAATAATATTTTTCTAAAAATATGAATAAATATTGTTTAGTCCATTTGATTTATTATGGTGGTTTTTCAAAGCAAAATTTAAAATTTACGTGAGAGAAATGAAAATTACCTTATTTTACTGTATTTACCTCAACAGTCAAATATTAGATTAAGTATGTTGTAATTTAAATCCATATATCCATTTAAAGATTGGATTCAATTTTAATGCCTTATTTGTTCCACTTTTGGTTGAGAACACACTAAAAGGACGATCATTTTTATGAAAATCTAATACAACCATATTCTTATATTTATTTGTAATGACTTGGTGTTTGAGCAGCAGTTTTTTGGAAGCACCAGGAACAACTGTATTATAGTTGGAAGTAGTAGGTCGAACATAATGTTGCAAATTCTATAAACATAACAAGTCTTTATGATGGGGGGTGTCCAATTTTTGGATTCTTAGAATGAGGTCACCCTTGGAATCAGAAATCTACTAACCTGGAATGAACCTGTTAAGATGGCAGTGGAATGACTCTAGTGATGTGGACCCTCTGGCACAGCGGTAGTTTGTAAGGACCACCCCCCCCTTCGTAGTGGTTCCTGTCTGTGTGTAGAGCTGCACCCCAGGAACATCCTGGATGCACTTCACATGGCGCTTCTGCACACGCCAGATGTGCTCCATGCGCACCTGGTCCAGGAGTGGCACCCCCATGAGGTCCCGCCCGTTTGTCCCTCCCAGTTCCTGCAGCAGCTGGTTGATGAGACGGAGGGTGACCGCCTCACCCCGCGTCCTCCGACGGCAGTGCTGACTCAGCTCTTTTTTGCTGATCCTGGAATCAACATGGGCATCGGTGATGGCGGGCACACCCTCCAGGCAAAGCTGCTCCCTCTTAGCCTGCCTCAACAGAGTGAGGTCGCCTGCATCCCACTCAAAAATGCAGACTGACAAGCAACCCATGAAGGTGGGGTAGAGGGGATGGGCGTCTGTCGTACAACCAACGGCCAGCCTCCTCATGAAATGCCAGATGTCCAGCCGAATGTGAAGGTCTGGCCACTCCCCGAACCTAGTTTGGAGCTTGCTTGTACCCTCACTCACACAGCAGCCACAGTCCACGTACAGCAGCACTGGGGGGGCGACCGCCGCCTGACGATAGCGCGCCATCACACCTGCCACCATCCTGTCCAGCCCTGGTCCCTCCTGCACGGTCAGCACGCTAATGAGAATCTGGCCAATCTCGTTGCCGATGGAGGTCAGCCAGAGACCGGTCCCCCTACCATGACCAGCCAGCTTTGTGGTGATCTGGAATGGACAAATACCACATTTTAACAAACAAGTCTATGGCAAAAATTAATTTCTTGATTAAGCCTACTGAATGTATTTATAGACTAGATTAGCATAACACTACATTACATGGGGTAAATGTATATCAGTTCCATACAATTTCTGACCTTTTTGGTTGAATCCATTTTTAAAATGGAGCCAAACGAGGACGTGATGCTGGCCTTGATGTGGTCCAGGCGGGAGAGGATGTCCCTACCGTACACCGACAGCAGCCAGCGACTAGTGGGCACATCGATTGGCTCTGGTGGCTCCTGACACACCACGGGGAAGAGGCTCGGACGATCCACAAAGTGAGCACACTCGCCCAGATAGTGTGACAGCCTGGACAGCCATTCCTCCCCATGATTCTCTTTCAGCTGCTTGACCAGGCGTGCCGGGCTGTTTCCCAGAGTGCGGTCACGTAACAGCCTGATGACACGAATGTCACAAGCATACCTGAAAATTCATATCATGGTTCTGATTAATTACAGATTAATACAGTTGTAGTTTAAGTGATTTAGATGTTTAAAATCTAGATTTAAATATGACAAACTCTGTGTTTGGGCTGGTGTGAGAAGGGGGAGTCTGAGTATTTTGGCTTGGAGCAGATGTGAATTCTTCTTTGCAAAACTACTTTACTCACTTGCGAGTCAGGATCAGGCGGAACATCTTCTGATGCGGCACATCCAGCTGATCCCGTACAGTCTGGCTGGTTGACAGGTAATTCACAGAGCACACAGTGCACCTGAGCGTCTCTGTCACCATCAGGTAATACCTGTCGATGTCCAGGATCTTGCGAGCTCGTTTGTGGATGCCATAGCCTGTCAGCTGCTTCCCACAGCCAGGGCAGCTCACTCTCACCTTCCACAGGTGATAGGGCATCCAGACCATCAGCCGGTGGGTGAAGAAGCGATCTGGGGTTGGTGTTTGGTGGTAAATGAGTGCTGGGGCAGGAGGCTCGTACCACAACTGTAGATCTGCTCGCAGTTTTCCACACTGAAAGAGGGTGTGGGAAATCCACCTCTGGTCTTGAACAGGGATGGCTTTCTTCATTTCTGCTGGTAACCAGTAGGCAACAGCAGTCCCAGCATCACCTGAGTCACGTATTTCAGGCTCATTCTATTTAGAAGACAGCAATAAGGTAATGAATTGTTAATAAAAGATATGATAAGGGGAACTACCGCAGCTGTTATTACAATGAGTAAATAACTGTACTTACAGGGTGTTCAGCCCTGCTGGTGTTCACAGCAAAGCTGGGTGAAGGAGAGGGTGACAGGCCAGGGGTTTTCACTGGGGAAGGAGATGGGCTTGGGGTCCTCACAGAGGATGTGGGATAGCTGGGGGTCCTCACAGAGGATGTAGACAGGCCAGGGGTCCTGACAGGAGAAGGAGATGGGCTGGGGGTCCTCACAGAGGATGTGGGATAGCTGGGGGTCCTCACAGGAGAAGGGCTGGGGCTTTTTCTAGCCACTAAGTTTGGTTTTATTGCAGCAGAGAGCGACCCACCAAATCGTGATTTAGTGAACTAAAAAGTGAAAAAACCTTTTCATTTGATGCAGCAAATAATGCATTAGTCATGCTGAATATTTTTAAGAATATATATATATATATATATATATATATATAAAACAAGCTCAATAATATATTCACCATTGCCAAACTTTTAGAGACGGGGCGTAAGAAGGTCTTTGGGGGGGCAGCAGCAGGCACAGATTGCTGGGCTGCAGCAGGAGACTGCATGGCAGGCAGCTAGAGCAGGAGACAAGGATACAGTAGAAATATCATCAAATAAATGATTTAACTAAATTAATATAAAAGATTAGATCAGTCACACTAGATTAATCAAAGTTTTTTTCACCTTAGAAGCGTGAAAGCCACAGTTACAGGCCACAGACCCTCCAAAGAGAACGGTCTGCCCCTGGGCCTGCATGGGGCATTTCTCTATCTAAAACAAAAATCAGAGTTGAGCCCCCTTATATTCATCTGATTTATATTTTCTATGTTATCACTATGTCACCTATTCAACTGCATGCTGGTTAACAACCACATTAAGTAATGGGCTAAATCCTCTTACTAACAGCTTACCTTTTGATAGAGGTCATGCCACTTCCGCTGTCTCGGAGCGGGCCTGTTTCCACCAGAAGGCCAAACACCAGAGGTGGCGTACGCCTTCAGCCTGCTCAGCCACTCTTCCTCCCCCATAGCCTTGTGACTCTTGGGATTTTTGCTCATCTAAACACAAAGGCATGGACAACAATAATGTACACCACACATACCTGTACAATGTGATACTCCTTTATTAAATACATAGTTAATGTGTCACAACATGTGAATAAACAAATATATAATATAAAAATATAAATATAAAATAGGAATCTTTAATAATTGTTTAAGTTAAATAGAACACGTTATCAGAATATCAAAATAAATTTTGATAAAAAAAATTTGTTGTAAATGTTATGTGTCCCTGCGGCAAGAGAGGATTGGCTATTGTTTCCACTGCTGCTGTCCCTCCAGCACCATGCCCAATGTGGCCTGCGTCGGCCCATCTATTCCCTGCACCACCTGTCTCCGCCCTGGAGCACCCAGCTGAAGAGAATGAAAGGATGAAAGGACGCTGACAGCTTCAAAGTCACCCAGAGCAGATTATCGAGGCCTGAGCCACCTTTTCTCCAGCATGTTGTCTCCTCAGGATGCTTCGATTGCTGTGGTGTACCCTTACTTTGGCCAGGGTTAAAATTGGATCCACTTTATAAATATTGCTTGCGTGTAACTAGTTGTGACACTGTTTAGGGAAAAATAAAAATAAAAATGTTTCCCCTTTATTTTTTACCAGATACCGTTTTAATTTAACACATGTTTTAATTTCATGTGAGCAGTGCTCATCGCAGCCTGCATAGGATAGATTGTATAGAGAATGGATAAATAAAAATGTATTCAAGTTAAATTGTTGTTTTTAATAATGTAGATTTCTTACATTTAAATAAAAACAATATATATTGCACATATATATCCCCCCCGCCCCCGGCAGTCAGATTAAGGCCCTATGAGACTTTTTTACGGCACTGGCAAAAACGAACGGATTTAGCAGATCCATCCTCACTTTGTCTCCCACAAGCTGAATTAATCACGTATACAAGCAGCGCCATTTATTCAGTTGAAAAAAAACATGATTCGGGATCAACGTTTTTCATTTAGTTAAAGCATAAATTCTCAGACAAGGTGACTAGCGACGTGCACGTTAGCGAAAAAGTTATGATTTACGTCATGATCGCAATAAACCACAGCTGATCTGCGAATCATGAAAAAACATATGCCGACAGTTTACTTACTTTGAGATGCGTGTTGAATCTTCGCTAAGCAGAAAAAGATAACGTTTGCTGTGAGGTCGTAACGTACAGAGCTTCAGAGCACCATCAAATTCACAGCGCTAAAGCGCCGTCATCGTCACGCAACGCGATTGGAGCAAATCCAATCGCACGTTTTGCTAGCGCTTCTGTGATTGTTGCTTATCCAAATTCACATTTGAAAAGAGCAAACGTGATTGGAGGAAATCCAAATTCACATTTGAGAAGAGCAAACGTGATTGGAGGAAATCCTATTTCACATTGACGGAATAACAGACTGTCTAGAGTGAGTAAGCGCCACAGAGACAGCCTCTACTACACTAATGCCATGTCCGAGTTATCCGGTAATACGTCATAGCGATACGTTGTATAATAATGGTCTCTGTGGTCAAAATAATTTTTTTTACCGCGCTTATATATATCTATTAGACGAAATACAGGCAACTGTCTTAATCATAGTTTACAATTCTCTGTCTGCAAGTTTGGAGTCACTGTCACAGGTCTTGATGGAAAACGGTTTCTCCTTTGCTGTGTCGAGCATAAATCCGTGCGCACGGTTAAATAAACCGAGATAATGGATTTTTTTTACGCTTCATTCATACCGGGCTAAGTTAGGATGCGGTATATGTGCGGGCAGGGGGATCCGTAGGGCTGTCTCCAGCTGCAGTGCGTGCGTCGTGGGTATATGTGTATATATGTGGAACTCAGCTAACTCTCCACATTAAGTCCATTTTTTTAGGACACTTTTAGTTTTTTAATGACGTTAACGAACATATTTAGCAGTATGAGAAAATAATCGAAGCACAAAAATGACCTCCATTGCTAAAGTTAACACAATTATATTATAATATAATTATATATGATATTTAAGACAAACAAAAAAACGAGACTTAATTAAACTATATAAAAACAGCTATTCACCTTTCAACAAAGAAACAGGCAGATATATATATATATATATATATATATATATATATATATATATATATATATATATATATATATAAATATATATATATATATATATATATATAGTTCAATAACAGGACATTTAAAACCTGGAACAAAAAAGTGAAGACAATACCATAAGCAATACTCTTCTGTTAAAGGCGGCTGGCAAGCAACGTAGCGCGCATACTAAATTATGCCCAGCACACAGCATACAAGTGTATATTAGAAGGTTAAATTGTTTTAAAAATGAAATAAAAGAATGCAGAAGCCTACAGTACATACTGAGTTCTTGTTGGTCACAGTGTTACATTTCTCATCGTGAAGTAAGACTAGATGTCAAAGAAACACTTCTAAACACGTCCTTTCAATATTTTATGAAATATACTGATTCAAAAAACCAAAAAACGAGTATGCCTTTAATAAGTTCATATTACATTGTGAAATTAAGATCTACAAAAGTGGCACTAAGGGAGAAAGAAAGCAGAGTTGAGGCCAGCTATACTAGATCAAGCTGATAAATGTATTATTATATACATCCTAAAATATTGTCAACATATAATATATTGTATTCATTTTAAATAAACGACTGTGACCTATGGAGGACTATAGTTATTATAAATAAGGTCATTTAAATTCAAAGCTACATGTGCTTAAAGCTGCAGTCAAAGCTTTCAATAGAATTGGAGCTTCCGCCTTGTTGAATGTCAGTCAACATACTTGCGCATCACGCAAACATGTGAAGATGGGGCGTTTCTGTTTACAGTCACCATATTGAAAAAAAGCATCAAAGAGCGTTTCTTTATTTCAAGCATTTTAAAAACCAAGCGATTACAATTAACAGTTATCAGTTCAACTGTTTGAAAAGGAGGAAGGTCGAAGTGTACAATTTTACCCCATATAACATTATCTTTCAAGAAACAAAAAATAAAGGCTAACCAAAGATGTGTTAATTCCTTAATTTTACATAACTTTTTTTAAAGAATAAGATCTATCAAAAAACAAAATCACAAAACAGTCAAAAACAGAAATACAGAACCGTACAGCCAAACTAAACAAAACGCTCTGCTGCTTCGCTACCATAATTACTTTCTTATTCTGGTTTTAATTTTGGTAGTTTGTATTTTCTTTGAAATTGGATAAAGTTTTGACTTTGTTTTATGTCATCAGTTAGACCATTCCATAATTTGATACCTGTTACTAAGATACACCAACCTTTTAATGTTGTTCTATGAGCATGCATTTTTCTATTTAATCATCAAACAATTTAATGATTTTTGTCTCTTCGTCAGTCCAAACGTGCACTGATCGGCCGCTTACCTTTGTCTTAGCTGCCATATTCTTCTTATTCTACTACTGTGTTGTTGCTGAGTCACACTTCAGCGTCTCTTCCCTTCCCGAGGGGGCGCGTGAGTACGGGCGGGGTGGTGGCTTGCAGAGAAGTCCGATTCCTGATCGCATTATCTGGGTACCTTAGCCGAGCAGTTTGACGCATATACACAGAAGATACATTTTTAAGCTGAAGCTTGCAAAGTTTGTTGGCAGGCCTTTGTTTAAAACACTTGCGGATCGTGGTTGGCTAGGCAGCGTCGACGTCGGGCAACGTCACTACAGTGAGTCGCTCTGATTGGTTGCCGTGCTGCATCAAGAGCGTTAGGACCGTCAAAAGTTCAACTAGCTGAACTTCTGCGTTGCTAATGTGACATAATCTGGCGACTTGTGAAGTTCTGGGTAGGGCTACCAAAAACAATGATTTTGATAATCGATTAATAATTAATTATTTTGCCGATTAGTCAACTAATCGGATCACGTTTCAAATGCATGTTGTTGCAGGAGCAGCTGCTCTAATATTTGCATATCACCTTGAAAAGTTATTTATTTATTATTTATTCATATTTATTTTATTTTTTATTTTAAGGTGATAGCTCATTTAACAGTAATGAACTGTAAAAAATAAAGCAGTGATGCAGCAGACATATGACTTATGCCAAGCCAATTCACACTTTTTCACATTTCTATAGTTCCACAGACAACTTCTGCTTACCTGCTTACTCACTAACAGGCTCTAACCTGAAACCTGCACTCTAAGTGCTTTTGACAAAAGCCTGGAGGAGAGAAAGAGAAGGAAAAAAAAAAAACTTCCGTCCCTGGGTGGGCTTGAACCACCAACCTTTCGGTTAACAGCCAAACGCGCTAACCGATTGCGCCACAGAGACCTGAGGCAGCCCAGCTGAAGGAGCTGTATCCATGCACTTCTCCTGTATCTAGTGGTCACACTAGACGTGTTTTAGGGAATGAACGGCTATTCTTTGTTCAGCCAAGAAGGACAAAGTATTTCCTTCACTGTAGTTTATAATTCTTCTAATTTGTCCAGCTTCTTGTGTACAGCTTTAATAGAACAGATCAAATAGAATAATCTGTTATTGACTGACAGAGGGGAAGTTGAGCAGTTAAGGCACATTCACACTGGCCAGCCCGTCCAGGCAGCAGGGCAGCTAGATTACATGCAAAGTCTATGGTACCTATGCAGCATTTGGGCGTAAAGCTGTGTCAAGCTGGCATGCAGCAAGTCACGCACGTCGCCACAGCAGTGCTTCCATGCAGCTGTTTGTTTTAACTAACTTATTTTAGTTAACACACGCCAAACCTGGTTAGGGCAACTATGGTACTAAATACACATTACAAGGAAGAGCAGAGGGAGGGAAAGTGCAGAAATAACAGAGAAATCCCCGCTCACCCCTGACAAACTGAGATGATTCACAGACGCGCTGACGCAGACTACAAAGTGTGCAAGCAGCTGAGTTTTAATTTAAAGCATCAACTTTCGTCCGTTTGAGCGTTTCGCTTTCTGGACCCGCTGGTCAGTCTGAACCATAGACTGTATAAAAAAAAAGCACCTTAACAGCAGCAAAGTGAATTTAGTGCATTTAGATTCACAAAAATATAAAAAAACAAATCAAGAATATTTAGGGATGTCCCGATAAACTTTTTTTGCCTTCGAGTCAGAGTCATTTAATTTTGATGGTGTTGGGAGTAACGGCATTTAAGTATAGCGGGATTTCTGTGTTCTTTTCAAGGTAACGGAGTAATCTAATTAATTACTTTTCCCACCGTTACCGTTACTGGTAGGGATGTGTAATGGCAAGAATCTGGCGATACGATATGTATCATGATACATAGAGAAAGATACAATATATTGCGATATATCACGATACGATGAGTAATACTATATATTGTGATTTGCAAAACTGAATTTAACTGTAGAAAACCTGTCACAGGATCCTAAACACTCCAACCTTTTTCATCCATAACACATCCAATTTTATGACTTGTTCTTGATCTACTGGAATGAAGGAGCTCTAAAGCTCAAAAGACCACCGGGGAAATAAGTTTTAAGTTGGATACTCAAAGGACATTAGTTTCCTTAAAGCAGAGACCCGCTCCAACGTTGCAACCCTAATTTCCAATGCCTGCTCTGCGCGCTGCTCCAGAACTGACAAGACAAGACAAACCTAAACCCAGCAGGAAGACCAGCTATATAGTTATTACTATCTTGTGTCAGTGTGCTGGTCTCGGCTGCAATAAAATATGGAAATAATAACAAGGGGTACAGGAGAGTGTTTATCGAATTGGAGCGGAGCAGCAGGACCGCAGGAACTGTGAAGAATAAACTCATTGACTCACACTGCAAAATAGCAGAGGACGAATTATTAATTTTTATTCAATTCAGTTTGGGTATTTTTTTTGTGTGGAAAGCGCAGATTTTCTGTGGCCGAAGCCCGTGTCAACCAAGCTTACGAGGTTTTCGTCCACTTTTAACCCCTTTTGCTGTGTGCATGGATTTCACTTTCCTGTCCCTACAGCTGACAAATGCTGCATGGCAAGCAAATAGAGCAAATGGAGATGAATGAAATAACAATATGATCAAATACAGAATTTAACAGACATGGTATTATCGATTAAATTAATCACACAAGATCAAAGTCATTTTGCAAATCTCACTTTAGAAGTGTGAACACCACTGTTATGGGCCACAGTCCCTCTAGAGTGGGTCTGTCCGTGGGCCTGTAGGAGGCATTTTTTAGTCTATAACAATATGATTTATAGTTTAGCCTCCTTGTTTATGAGGTTCCAAATTTGTCATAAATGTGTACGTTTACATGCTCACTGCACGTTGAATTAACATATAAATTAGCATCTGGGTGTGTCTATGTAACAGGCAGCACCTTTGTGGTTACAAAATTACATTTGACTCCAACATTGCCCATGTTAATGATGTACCGATAAACCTGTAGTACCGTGTTTCATTTTTTATTTTGTTCTGGATGGCAAGGCTCAGCACTGGGCAAAGTGGTTGTAACAGTCATAAAGAGTACTTATTACTCCAGTAACATCGAACACAAAGTAAAGATTAAACTGTCAACTCTGTGTAACCACACACGTAATGACTAGGGATGTAAAAAAAATATCAATATGCCAATACATCGCAACATTTCATGTCACAATATTGTACCGATATTCAAGAGCAAAGTATCAAATATTTTTTAATTTAATTTAGTCATAAAGTTAAAAGTATAACTGGTAGTTGGTGGCTGTTTTTACCTTCATCGTTCCAGTAGAACAGCTAGATCCAGTAATAAAACTGGATTTGTAATGGATGAAACAGGTTGGAATATTTAGAATGTTGAGAAAGACTTTCTACAGATAAATGTAGAAGTGCCGTGTTACATCGCAATATATCATATTGTCCCCTTTGCATCATGATACAAATCATATTGCCAGTTTCTTTCCAATACACATCCCTAGTAATGACAGTGGTAAATAAGGACAGACAACCAGTGTAAACAAGTCACCATCTCTTAAGTCCAAGTCACACTCAACTCAGTGTTTGAGTACAAGTCAAGTCCCCCGGTCCTACCAAGTCCAAGTCCCAAAAAGAATCTTCCAGTCTAAGTCAAGTCTGCAGTCAAAAAAATAAGTGAGCATTGTGTAGATTTTAAGACTAGAAAAAATGGTTTACCATAACTGGTTTACTTAAAAATACGGCAAGCAAGCCTTGCTTACAAGGCGCATTAACTTTGAGAAACACCCATAGACTTTACATGTTATCTTGCTGCTCTTGCCGCTGACGATTGGGGCGGTGCGAAAGCACCATAATTGTTTTAAGTTAGTCATTTAGATGGGAAATGTAAAAGTCAAATGCATTTTTTAACCACAGAAGAACTTTTCCCAGCTACACACAAAAAGAAAAAAGAACCAATGCATTCATCTTTAGTAGGATTGATTACTGCAAGAGTGTCCTCACAGGCCTACCTAAAAAGTCAGATAGCTGCAGCTGATCCAGAACGCTGCTGCCCGTTTTCTCACTAGAACCAGTAAAGTGGAACTCATCACCCCAGTTTTAAAATCCTTACATTGGCTCCCTGTAGCTCAGAGAATAGACTTTAAAATACTCCTACTAGTTTATAAATCACTGAACGGTTTAGCACCAAAGTATGTTGGAGAACTGCTGTCACCATACCAATCCAGCAGACCACTCAGGTCCTCCAACTCTAGTCTACTAAACATTCCTAGAATGTTAACTAAACAAGGAGAGGCAGCTTTAAGCTTCTATGCTCCACAAATCTGGAACAAACTTCCAAAATAACGCAAAAATGCTGAATGGTTAGGCTCTTTTAAATCAAAGATTAAAACTCTATTCAGAGCTGCCTTTGAGTCCTAAATTGCATTTTTGATCACTCCTTGATTCTCCTGGGGTTTTTTTGTTTGTTTTTTATCTGATTGTGTGTTGTTTTTAATCTACATTATTTTGCATAAATTTGTTTCTTATATCTTACCTAAATTGTTCCTTGCACTTTGCTCCTTTTATTTTATTAATTATTAATGCATTCTCCTGTTTTTGTTTTTCAATTTTCATTCTCACATTAATTTTATATTACTAAGTTCTTTTTTTAGTGATGATCTGTTTTAATTTTTACAAACGTCTTGAATTGCCTTGTGTTGAATGTGTGCTATATAACTAAAATTGCCTTGCCTTACATAGATGTACCCAAATAATAACTTGCATATTAAGTGTAAATGTGCAGTGTGCATACGAACAAAGAAGCATTTTTGCCAAATTTGGAACCACGTCACTTATTAAAAGTTATATGATGGGCTAAATAATTACATGCACAAGCAGCGTGTTAAGTCTGTGGTGGGAAAAACATGATAGTTCTCAGACATGGCGACGGAGCAATATGCAAGTTAGCATTATTAGCGAAAAATGCCTTTATAACAAGCCGGTCGCGTCGCTATGTGTGAAAACTTATAATAAACAGCACCTGACCTTCTAATAGTAAAAACAACATGCTGACAAAATACACATACTTTGAGCTGCGCGTTGAATCTCCTTCGCTAAAAGTAGCGTATAATCGAAACGGCGGCAAGAACTTCTTGTTCGGGACTCGTACATCATCCAATATGCAATGAAAGCTAGCAGCGCTGATGCTGAGGGTCATCATCACGCAACCCGATTGGACGCAATCCAATCCCACGTTGGACAACAACGTATCTGATTGGAGGAAGTCACCTCACGAATGCATTAGTCTGTCATTTGGAATAAAATAATTTGAATTACAAGAGTGTTTTTCTTCACTGTAGCTGATATTTCTTCGCATTGGTACAGCTTCCTTTACCCTAAAGACACGTGATGTGAAATAAATATGAAGAGCAGAAAACTTAAAATAACCGTGCGTCATATTTGTGTAGCAAATTAACAGAGTTATATTATGGTATGGTTACTGTGTGGGAAATAGTGACTTCATCTTTCTCTTTAACAATTAGACTTTACAGATAACCAACCCCCTGACCAAAAATGACGAAAATTAAAATATGCTTAGGATGCTATTTACTCAATTTCATATTTTATGGTTGACAATATGAACAGAATAGTGGCTCCCGCAGCTTGTTAATTATAGGTTACATTGTATCAATTACAGATGGGCATAAAATTATAATCTTTCCACCACCGGGGACTGTAGAGCTGGGATCTCAGAAAGAAAATACGTGGTGAGAAGGTACCTATTAATGGTCTGAAGGCGGTTGGGAATACACCCACGAGAATTCATTTAAATCATCCCACCCTCTGCTATAGAAAGCAAATGTATATGTCGATTAAATTTGTTGGCCGGCATCAAACTGAATCAAAGACAGCTCAAGGGGGAGTGCAGTTGTCAAGTGAGATTAAAACGCAAACTGTAGTGTAGCATCATCTCAAACTGCTGTGGGTCAGGCACAAAAGTGGAAACACTATATTACTATGGGCCTGTTTTTCTGTTAAAAATGTTTTTGGATGGGTCTTTTCAGCATCACAAAAAACTAAATGAATCTGACAACATTTGATTTGTGAACATCAATATAAATAATTAGAAAAGTGTAACATTGCTAGTTTAATGAAGGATTAAAACCTAATATCTGAGATTTCCTGCTCAAATCTACCTTGTTGGTTATTTGTATTACATAGACATGCATTTGTCAAAATAATTATAAAAATTACTCATCTTGTCAAATTTCTGTTCTTTATTTCTAGCGATTGTCATTACTGTATATATTTTTAATTGTTCCAACATTTCTATACTGCATGTTTAAACTTTCATGCACAAAGGCACCACATTCTATTTAATTAAAAAAAATTCAAAACATCTAAATATCACTCATTACCAGTTACTAGCTTCAGAGTAAGAACAAAAGTTGACAATAAATACAGACATGTTACAGATGTGCAAATACTATTGGCATATTATCAAATGTAGTGCTTGCATATGTAAATGTGCACAATGTGACATGTTAAAAAAAAGAAGATGGCATTGTTAACTAGCACATGTAGACTTGGTTTTGTAAATGCCCAACCGCACAAAGTGTAAGACAATTTTCAGTGCCTTGAGAGAAGTCCTTTAAAAATATGATTGTTGCTTATAAACAGTGATTGATTCAGATAACGAATCCTTTGAGAAAACAACCTAAAGGAATTCCAACTTAATTTTGCTTAGAATCTCCAGGTTTGTTTTATTACAGCAGGGGATGGCTCAGGTTTTGGCTTCGGCCGTGTCTCCGGTTTTAGCCAGAAGCGCGTTATCCCTTTGCGACGTGTTGAGAGCGAGCTGCATGGCCCAAACACTAAGAGGCCTCATGTAGGCCAGAGAGCGGTAGATGTTCCTTTCGCAGTAGGCTTCAGGAGTCTGAAAGGCCATTCCCAGCCTCTCCCAGACTGTCCGGTAGCAACCCTCTGCGGTGCGCATGCCTTCCTCCAGCATACCCTGAGGAGCAAGACCAGACACAAACAAACCTTTATCAGACACGTCGACGTCAGTTCTGTCAAAATAGCACAAAGTTGGAATGAACTGTTCCATCGCAAAAATGTGACAAAAGTTATGGGCAGTTATATAAAGTGTGGTGAATTTATAGCCACCTAAACTTTCTTTGCCATTTCCAAAGCCTGCATATAATTTTTTAATTGCCGTATTTTTCGGATTACAAGTCGCTCCGGAGTATACGTCGTGCCAGCCGAAAATGTATAATAAAAAAGGAAAAAAAACATATATAAGTCGCACTGGAGTATAAGTCGCATTTCTTGGGGAAATTTATTTCATAAAAATCCATCCCAGCTGGGTGAAAAAAACACTTACTCAAACCGACCGCGGCTCCTCCTGCAGCTGACTGGACGCTTAGACAAATAGGAGGAGCCGCAGCAACGAAGCGAGCTGGTTGAAATATCCACGCATAGCTGCCAGCTGGGCTCTCTTCCGCTACCGATCGAAGCGTGAGGTCATCCGCTGACTTTGTAAAGAGACAAGCTGTTCCTTCGTTCTAAGACTGTGCTGGAAACTTTTTGAACTCCCCTCCTCGCAATCCCTGAATTTGATTGACGATCGTACTCTGCCTTTCCTTTGTTTTTTTTTATGTGTTAATAATTTCACACATAAGTCGCTCCTGAGTATAAGTCGCACCCCCGGCCAAACTATGAAAAAAACTGCGATTTATAATCCGAAAAATACGGTATGTAGTTTTTTTTTAAAAACAAACAAAAAATAAACAAACGATGAGCTGCATCCAGGCATTCATCATCCAGACATCACATTTTTAAGCCAACACCCCCACCCAAAAAAAAAAAAATAAAAAAATAAAAACTGTTTTGCCCAGAAAAGTTAACTATGAAGAAATGAAAACAATCTTGGTATAATTAAACTGATTTTGTCTGACTCTAAATAAACGGGAAAAAATAACTTAAGTTAAAGTTACACATACCTATAAACACCTCATTTCCCCCACACTATAACTAAATCAGCCACTCACCTCATGAATCATCGTAGCTGCGAGCCCATAGACGACACCGATCCAGACCTCATCCGACTGGACACTAGAGCGGTCAGGGACTCCTTCAGGACGCATGCCGTTTACCGCGCCCATGTGGCCTTCAGAGAAGCTCATTACGTTCAAATCAAAGACAGATTTCAGGGCGCGCCGGATCTTTTCTTTGGGAAATGCCTGGGAGGGAGAAAAGAGGGGATTTTAAGGCAACATTCATCTATTGGTTGGTCCGGTCGGCTTCTTGAGTGCTTTGGAGAGGAGTGCTTTGCAAAAACATCAATATCCTCCAGGTTTATCACACTACAGCTGCAGCCCTCAATGCATTTTTAATGGATTTTTTAAAATAGACCCACACAAACTAGTGCATGATTGTGAAGTGGAAGAAACGTAATATTTTTGTTTCAGCTGTAGTTGGGTTAAAAGCAGGCCTGGGCAAAAAAATTAATAACCTAAATAAAATCAATTAAATTAATTAATTCATTTTTTTGTTGCTGGAGATAATAGAAGCAAATTGAGTTTTGGTGTAATTGTGCACATTTTTGGCTTCCCGGAGCTTCCGTAGCAGAATTGGTATGGGTTTGCTGCGACAGGTGTGGAGCAAGAGACCAGACCCTGTTACATTTACCTACAGACCATTGCAGTCAAAGGCAGCAGTACCACAAACCCATTCCAACACCTGAAGCAGAGGCATCCAGCCGTCACTGAAAAATGCCAGTTTCTCCGAGACGAACAAAACCGCAGTAACCAACAAAGCTAAAAAACAGCAAACCGTTGTTTGCACAACTTGTCTGTCGTTTCTACTCATTGCTTTTCTTAACAAGTATGGGGAGAAATCGAAAAAAAAAAAATGCTGACGAATAAAAAAAAAAAAAAAACACACCCATAAAAGTGAGATTTTATTTTCAGGCCATATCGCTCAGTCCTGGTTAAAAGTAGAGATTATAAAGGAAAACGTGACAGCACAACTTGCAAACCCACACTGCACATCACCCTGAACACACCATCTTAACAGAGACACAGGGTAGTGGTAGTATCATGCTTTGGGAATGTTTTTTTTTTTTCAAAAAAAAGGAGAGGGCAGCTTGTCAGATGATGGATGGAGCCAATTACAGAGGCTGTGGAAGAGACTGGTGCTGTTTCATGACCCAGCACAACACTAACCTTAAAGCAAGAGCTGGAGCTGTTAAATGAAATGCTTTAAATCACAGCATATTGATCCAGGCTGAAATCTAATTGAGAATCTGTGGCGAAAAGTAAAAACGGATGTTTACAGTTGCTATCCAACTCAGTCTGACTGAACTTGAGCAACTTCTTAAATAAGAATGGGGGGAAAAATGTCAGTCTTTAGATGTGCAAAGCTGGTGGAAATATATAGCCGAGCTGTTGAAGCTGTTAAATGAGATGACAAAGGGGGGGCTGAATACAAATGCATACCACACAAAAGCCTGTCTACTTATCCTTCCACTTCACTGCACTACTTTGCCTTGGTCTATCACACACCAGGTTATGGTGGTAATATTACAAAGGTGTTACAATATTTTTGTAGTATATGTCACTAAAACATGTCTCTAATATCTGTAGAATTTAAAACCAAGGAAGTTTTTTCTTATTACATCATAGAGGGTTTTAGGTTGGGAGCACCAAGTGCTTTTCTCCATTCAAAATCAACCAAACTTCAAATTTCTGAGCAAAATGAGAAATAATCTAACTTAAAATTAAAATTGTGTCCAAACTTTTTATAGAAAAGTATTGAAAGTTTTAGTCTCAACGTTAACATGCATTACAGTTCACCCTGAGAAAAATACTAAACGTGTAGACGATTACCTCTAAAGTGACAGTACTGTAGGATGGGGGTGTGAGCTCACCTGGTAGGCTTCTTCTTCCAGCCCAGATGCTCTAAGGAACCAGTGCCCGGCACACTGATCAGACATCACGCTGTTAGAAAGCGCTCGCCCACTGCTGTCGTAGTTGTAATACTTCCCTAAAAAAGGAAGAAAACGAAAAGATTGCCATTAAAGATGCACTCTATCAGAGAGAGATTGAGATGAACTCTTTCTTTCAAATGCATCACAGTTAGATACATCCACCATTTTCAGTCTATCAACACATCAACAAACATCAACAGCATGACGCCGTTCTTTTTGGCATCAAGAAAACAAAATCAAGAATTTCAAAAGGAAACTGATTATGAGGAAGTAATATGCATGTTTGGATGGTAATAAAAACATTTTTCTTCTATGCAAGCAGTACTTTATGTTAACTGGCTTTTAGACCCAACGCAACCCATACTTCTCTCCTGTTAAACCGTTTCCTCACTGAGCACAAGAAGAAGAGCCAAATGACAGAGCGTACCGTTCCATAACAATTTATCGAAAGCGGCGCTGCCCCTCTCCAGGAGGTCCTTATAACACTGGTATGCTTCTTCACTGTCCAGCAGTTTGGCCATTTTACACATCACACATAGGGACGCCAGCCACATCCCACCACAGTACGCGCTGTAGGACACAGAGACACCACGTAAAAACCAAAGATGTCCTAATCAGGAAAACTGTGACAGAGCTATAGAAACAACCTGTGGGAGAAAGGAACACGTGCTTCAGCTGACCCTGTTGGGAGTAAACTGGGCCTTACCTCGGTCCAGTCACAGTCCAACCGTCATATGTCTGATCTGGATATCCCGAGTTCTCTATCAGGCCGTCTCCATCCAGGTCAAACTTCAACTCCGACTCCATCACAGCCTAAAAGATGGATCATGTATGATAAGGTCAAACAGAACGCAGGGTATCAAAAATAGCCAAAAGCAGAATGTTACATTTTTTCAGTTGGGTACAGCAATTGCTTTTAACTTGGATGAGGGTTTTTTATTGCAAAAAGGTAGATTTTACAATAGCAATACAATAAATCCACAGGTCAGTTAAATCAAGCATGTAGACATACAACAGTCACTATAACACCATAAAAAAAGAAACAAGAGAGCAACATTAAGAAAATATTTTACAGTCCAAAAAGGAGGGGAAAGATGAAGGTAGTGGTTATAATTACAGTGCTATGAAGACAGGAAGGTTATCAATAAAGACAAGAATTTTTCTTCCGTCTCAAATTTGAGTTCAGGCTGTGTCTGGATAAGTTTAATACACAAAGGGAATGTGGAAAATTTTCTGACACAAAGAACAAAAGTTCGCCTCTCGACATGGGCAAGTTTTCTGGAAGTGCAACAATGTCAGCTCCGTTAAACTGGTTTCACTTGCATGTCACAACGATTTACGAATGCTTAACTCAGCCAGTTGCCAAACATGTTTCAAGTACCCATCCTTTTGTTAACACTTTTATAGAGCTATTATGCTGAAGGGAAACGGCTCATTCGGGTCAAGTTACCAGGATCAAGGCTTTTACAATGTTTCAAACCTGGGAATGTTTCGTGATACACTATGACGGCTTAAAGCACATTCACAGAGACCGTATTCATTTTGTTGTTGAAATAATTTTGTCATTTATTTTGTTACAAATATAGTTTTTTTCAGACAAAAGCCAAAAAAAAAAAAAAAAGATCTTGGTTAAAGACAAAGACTATAACTAAATCGAGCTACATTTTTGCTAACAAATAAAGGGCGAGATTAAAATCCAACCAGAAGATTGTTAAGATGAGAGGAACACAAAAGAACTCAACAAATAGAAGAGGCAGATGAGTTACTAAAAGTTTATTTCATCCCCAAATCAACTTTTTTTTTTGCTGATAACCTGTATACATGAGTGTCCGGTCATTATTTGGGGTATTTTAGTAAAAATATAGATTTTTACTAAAAGTCATCAATGTAGTGCCCTTTTCAGTTTAAAACTTTATACTGCACTCGAATCGTTATTGCTACCAGCTCAGCTTTTATTTCTGACGGCAGCCATCCTGCTGCTGTGGCGTATAAAACAAGCCCATTCTCAGCCAGGCCTGCTTAGCAAGGTCCTTTTTCAAGCTGGAAATGTAGCTGCCGGAAGACTCTGGAAGAGGGCCAGTTGCTCTTTAACAAAACTGAAGCTGGTTTCATTTTGTAGCTTCCAATTCAGAAAAATAGCTAAAGGGCATTTACACCTAATTTTCTCTACCCATCTGCTTTAGTTTAAAAAATACATAACAGAGACATTTGAAATTTGGACTAGATCATTCTGCACCAATAAGAAAATAGTTACACTCAGTCTGTGTTTGTGAAATCTTTATTTGTTTTTGGGAAGCCTGAATAAGGGCCATTTTTAGTTTTCTAGAATCACAAAAAACACTGAAATCAGTCTTAGTATTCTAATTTTTATATTGTAAGACCAAAAATGGGAATGTGTTTTTTCTGCCCCATTTTGCAATTGTGTTATTTATTTCTGTAATGTGTGAAAGTGTATTTTTCATAATTTGAATACATTAGTTCTTAGCTGTGTGCTGTATCAGTGAAGGTTTGCATGGTTGGGGCCCTTGTGAATTAAACCAGATTCAAGTAGATTTATTTTGCCAAGCTGTACACAGAATTTGAGAATTATTGCATTAAAAAAAATATGAGCAATTTAATCAACTAATATTAGAATTAAATTTTTTTTTTTTACATATGTAATCAGCAAAATCATAAAATTGGGAGGAAGGAAATGAAGCAAAGGAAGGACAACACAGGAAAGAATTTAAGGAAGGGAGGTAGGATATGAGGTGTAAGAAAGGAAGGAGAGAGGAATGAAAGAAAGAAGAAGGGAAGGACAAAAGGAAGGGGGGATGATACGATGAATAAACAGGAAGGAAGAAGGAGGACAAGGAAGGGAGTGAGTAAGGATGAAAGGGAGGTAAGACACCAGGAACAAGTAAGGTAGAATGGAGGAAGAGAACTAGACATACAGGGAAGGGATGGATAAATCAAAATGAAGGAAGGTCAGCGTTAAGGAAAGACAATGAAGGAAACAGTTAACAAATGACACAAAGAAAAGAAAATGAAAGGCAAGGAATAAATAGGAATGAGAAAAGGTTGGGAAGTTAGAAAAGGATGGAAAGACAGAAAAGGCAGGAAATAAATTAGGACTAAAATGAAGAAGGATTCAACAACTATACAACATGATAAAGTCAGCAAACACCATTATTTTCCAAACACTATTTTTTCCAATCATTTTCTAAACTATAGAGAAATCCTGTGATTATATATAGTTTTTGTTTTGTTTTTGCAAAATCGGGTTCAATTTCATCCACTGCATTTTACTAAAATGAAAAAAGAACAAAAAAGACAAACAAACAAAAGAGAGCTGAGGTGATTGGACACTGACTGTCCCCATGATTGCTACTCAGATATACCTGGCAGATGGGCCACATGTCCTGCAGGTACTGTCTGTCCTGGGTAAGATGGAAGTCTCTGTAGACCTGCAGGACGAACTTCAGGTTCAGGTCCTTCCAGTCTGCGGTGTCGTGGATGAGGTAGGCGTTTAGCCTCAACCAAGGCTCATCATCTAGCAAGAGAAATTACAAAAAATTAATTAGATGAAGCCCTGAAGGATAGCGAGTTGGCGAAAACGTAAAATCCGCTTCAGTTCAATTCTGCAATCATTATGACAGTAATTTAGTTGCAAACAAATGCATAAAACCACCGGGACGATTTTGTAGTGAGGCCTTTATCTGGCCGCCGACGTCATTCTCCTACCTGGGTCTCCTATGTCATGAGGCACCACGTTTTTGGTCTTGACGGGAGAGTAACGGCCATTCATCAGATGGAGCCGCTCTGTAGGGTCGTGCTGCACCACAGTGCCAGCTGAGGAGAGATTAGTAGGGTAAAGGATGGACCAGATTTACACGCTCAGTTCTGACGGATACCATGAAAATAGTCTAGTAGAGCCCTTTGATGAATAGTCACCATTAGGTGATAAGTAGGGCTCTAAGGTTTCACTCACCAATATCATATTGCACACTCAAGGCTAATTTGGGCCACAGCATAATAAGTGCAAACGAAGCGTAGAAGTGCACGTCGTATGTGTTATACATTCTGTATTCTTGACCTGCAAAACAGGGTAACAATACTTTGTTTAAATGTGAAAGTAGCCAATTAAGCATTACAACACAGCTATGAACATTTGTGTACTTCAACAGAGCAATAATCCTCCCTTTTCCTACCTTCCAGGTAAGCGAAACGACCGTATTCCTTGACGAGAGCAGGCTGAGCTGGCAGACCCCCATCCTCGCTCCGCACGCCGCCGCTGACATCGGCATCCTCCGACAGCTCTGTCCACACGGTCCCTCCGTCCACCACGAAGTACAGCTCGTTAAACAGAGCCGACTTGTACCAAGACGGAAGAGAACTGGGACACGTACAAGAAACGTCAGCCGCAGTAAAAAAAACGAAAAAACACACACAAAAACGTTTTCATACTGAGATCAGAAATAGCTACACGGAAAGAGACAAATTTGACTTTCCTTTTCCAAAATTTTTGTTAAAAAAAATGAAACTTGTAGATTCATCAAGTTGTTTTATTTCAATTTCAATGTGTTCCAGCTAATGAAAACCACAAAAATCATCTTCTGAAAGTTCCGAATATTGTTTTTTTACACAGAAATGTTATGTCATGATCATGTTAATGCCTACATTACCACTGGGGAGACTGAAGACTTGTCATTTTTCCAGCCAACATACTCCAACACCCTCCACCAAAGGGGATTTCTAAAGTAACCGGTTTTTCACAGTGTCTCCGATCATATTAATTGAAAGCTGAGTGGAAAGAAAAAAAGTGTGATCTACAGGTTTGAGCAGCAGCACAGATTTATGGCTTTGGGGAAGTGGACTGCAACTTAAGTCAGTGCTTCAAAAAACAGCAAATATCCAGGACATAGGCTAGAACTGTCATAACACTTATGTTAATTCACTCCAGAACAAGAGACAATATCAGAAATGTCTCACTTGGGCATAGAAAAACAAAGGGGGACAAAAAGGACTATTAGAGTGGCTCAAAGTCCTCTTTTCTAGTGAAAAAGATCCCAGAGCCTAGAGGAAGACTGGAGAGGTGAAAAATCCAAGTGCACGATGATTTGAGGGTGTTATAATCGTCTGCTGGGGTTGATCCATGGTGTTTTCTGAAGACCACAGTGAGTACAACAATTTCATGCTTCTGCTGATGAGCTTTTTGAAGATGCTGATTTAATTTTCCAGCAGGATTTGCTTCCAAGCTGCCCAAAGCTAGTTCAATGATCATGTTACAGAATGAATATAGAATCTGTGGAGAACTGGAAGCAGATTCAACAATAAAGAGGACCTAAAGATTGCAAAGCAACCTGGGCTTCATTAACACCTCAACTGAAACACAGACCGATTTCTCTGTGGGCATGCAGCACTGATGCAGCTTTTTATACAAAATGAACTCTGAACAAGTACCGAAGGCAAATAATGTACAACACATGGTAATTACCCTTCAGTATAAAATCATTTTTTACTAAATTTATATGATATTCAGATTTTTTGAGAAACTATTTTTGGTTTTCAGAAGCTGTAAGCCATGATTATCAAAACGAACATTGTGGGTGATTCGTGTTTATTGGCGGGGTAAAATGCAGAGAAATATGTCACTCATACAAAATATACAAGGTTCGCCTTTTTAACTAAAGTACTGAACCAAGTTAACTTTTCAGTACTTAATTTTATTGAGATGGATCTGTAGAATTCCTGAACCTAAAGTACCTGTCTTCTAAAATGGGTTTCTGCCAATCCTCAATGGATTTCTCCCACTGTTTGTAGTGTGTCAGCGCGTAATGACTGAGAGAAGGAGACGCATCCCCTTTAGCACCAAAGTAACGAGCATATCTCCTGTAGAAAAAAGGAAAGAAAATGTGTTTTAATTAATGAGTCAAATTAGTCCGAGGATATTTTTTAATTTTCTGCCTTATTCTTTCTTCATGTTTTGTGCTAAGAAGAAAAGGGATTAGGTCTGAAGGGATGTGAGTTGAATTAGTAATGAGAAATACCATCCTGATCTACACAACGGGTAAGCAAATTCAGGCAGAACTAGTGAGCTCTTGTTGCACTGTAAGCTGAGAGGATAGAAAAGGAAACGAGGGTGGTGCTTTTGTGATGTTGACGCTCAACAGCCAGACCAAATAAAATAATAAAATAAGTGCATTATTTCATATCAAGACAAACATATTGAGTTCCTAGAATTTAACATTTCTTGTAAATGAGGAAATTGTCATTTCTGGCAAGAATTATGTCATCTGAATACCTAAACCTCTGTCAGAAAATTATATAGATTTTTTCCCTCTGAACTTATGATTTCAGTTCTCAGAGAAACCTAACAAGGGGTCGTGACTGTTGTAAAGTAGCCGTGTTGTTTTAGTTTTACAAAGCGCTACCTGACGTGTTCCTTCTCCCCGGACCCAAAGGTGATTTTGGGCATGTCCCAGGCCAGGCAGAACTCCAGGCTGTTGAGTTTATGAGGCGGCACCGAGCAGCCCGCAGCTACCGCAGCCGCTACCTTCTCCCCCTTCTGTGTTGGCGGGCTGGATCCTGCAGAGAGGAACAGAAGGTAAACTAGACAACAGCCAGCATCTCAATCCATTTCAGCTTCCTCTCTCCAACAGCACTGTGATGAAGATGATCACCTGAGTATCCGACCGCTGGTACAAACTTCAACTCAGAAGAAATTAAAGCCATAAGATCAATTTACCAGGATTAATGCATCACACAAAACAACTAATTCTACCTTTTAAATAAAAAATGTAAAGGCTGTGTGCTGGCCAATATGGCCCCCAATCTATATTGCAATATTATCTAAAGCTGTGGAGTAATGATATGTATTGCAGTATATTCTTTTCTTTATACATTTCAAAATTACTGCTTATGAACATTTTCAAACTTCTCATACACATTGCAGCAGAACAAATTCAAAAAGGTTTAGAATGCCATTTAGAGAACATTTATTGTGCAAAACGCGTTTAAAAAAAAATTCTTTTTCCGAAACAAAGCAACACATAAACTCTCTCAACATAAATAAAGATGAAGATATTTTAACTAAAATAAAAGCTAAATATTATGAAAATAAAGTTCAAAATTGTCTGCTTTCCTGGTTACTTATTTACACATCTGATATCGCACAAACAGAAAGCTGCTTCAACAGCTTTATTTTCAGTTAAATGAAAAACAAAAACTTTAAACTTTCAATATCTAATGTGAAGACAAACATTTAACACAGTATCCTTGTGTACCTGGTAAAAAGTATGTTGCCACAGCTTGATGAAATAATCAAAATGCATAGACACAGTATGGCACTATAGCCAAAACCTCTACATAGGTTAAATTTAAAGAATTTCTATCTTATATCTTTTATAGTTCCCACTACTAGTAACAATGATTGCTTTGGTATTAAAACGGAGTTCCTGGTAACTAAGACTGCAAAGTGCAAAGGAGCTGTTGTGACAAAAGGAGCCCAAATCATAACCCCTCCACCACCGTGCATCAGTTAGAATTCTTGCCAAACGTCTCGGCTTTGGTCTCATAATTTTTTTCATCTTTTCTTTTTGTATAGAAAATGCATTCATGAGTACAATGTACTTTACATTTAAAAAGAAACAGCAGGAAATAAAATAGTCTCTAAGCAGAGCATTTTCTGTTTTGTTTTGTTTTCATTTGAACTTCCGCACTCAAAGCAGCAAAACGAACGGAAACATCTAAATGCGATAAAACAATGAAAGCAGAGAAATATAAACTGTCTGGTTGGGGCAAATACTTTTTCACGGTATCGAGAACAAACACCGGAGCCGACATGTGAGGCGTTTCTGAGCCTGACCTGTGGGAGAATCCAGCCGTCCGTCAGCGATCAGGTCGTTCCACAGGCCGCTGCAGGTTCCTTTTGGGCTGAAGGCCGTCTGGTGACTCACCTCCCTTTCAGCCTGCAACGGATACAAACCAACAGTTATTCTCTTAGAAATGCATGTTTAAAATAAGAGTGAACATGCAGATTAGGCATGACCCAGTTACTTTTATCAAGGCAAACCTGAGTTTAAAATGTTTTCGTTTGAGATACCAGGTAAAGAACTCGAGCTTTCTTAGAATTTATGAACCACAGATTAAAAACAACAATGCCCCTACCCCACCTGCTGCTTTACACTGCCAGTCGGCTCCTAAACTTATCCCTTCTACTAATAGATGTAGAATTACTTCTGATACCCATTTTAATTTACTTCAAAAGCACCTATTCATTTTGTTTTGCTGAGTGTTAACATAATGTGAGAATGTCATCCCAGCCCACGCCCAAACCGAACCTGCTCTCTCGCTGCGATGCACAGGGTGTATGGGTTCACCGTGGTGCAGTGGTGCAGCAGGACTCCAGACACCACTTCCCCGTCCTTCTCCAGGTGGAACGGCTCGTTCCAGTGGCCGCCGCTCTTGTCGTCCTTGTGTCCCGACCCGTTGACCATTGTAAACATAATGGAGACGTCTAGAGCGTAGTCGTTCTTGTTCTCTATGTCCCACACGAATACTGCCACCGGGAGACTCGAGTCCTGAGGAGAGGCAGCGACACACAGCAGGCTGCTTCAGACAGGGAAAATGTTGTCTGAACGAAGACAAAAAAGTTGGACTGCAGATGTGGCAGCACCCTCCATATTTATCGTTATGCTGATGGTCATGTCCTGACTTTAATTTAATGCTGATCAACTTTCACACCACCACCTTGTCTGAGCCAACACACTGAAGGTTGGAGACGTTTTTCCACCTGCACCGTTTGTCCCATCATCTATCCTTGGGTGTGATAGATACGTTTGCATGTTAGAGCTGCCACTCTGATAGAGAGTTTTCCTCCTACCTCATCTCATCTGCATGGCAATGATAAGCCTAAAAGTGATTTTCACATTTATCGTGCTTGGTTAAAGAAAAAAAATCCTTGACAATAGAAAAAAAAAAATCCATGACAATATGCACAACAGCTTAAAACGGATTCAGTTTTAACCAAAGTAGCATAATCGAAGGAAAGTAAAATAAATCCAACCTTTAATCTGAGTCTCTTTATTCAGGAGGGGAGAAAATCCCCTGTTGAGAAATAACTGGTTTAACCTAAAGAACCAGTGCCACAGCTATTTGTGTATCCAATAATCCCTTTGAACTGGTTTCCACAGCTTCCCATTACAGAAATGCTAATTTCTTATAGGCACTCCTTCAAATGGGAAAGACAAACAAATTAGGTATTTAGGTGAGGTGGACGTTTGTTGACTTTAATAATGGAAGAAATGGCTCCAAAGAAATCATTAACTTGCCTACATCCACAGTCTTGGAAGAAGTTTCAATTATTTCTCAAGCAACTGGAACAGGGACAAAGAGGGGTGGACGAGTTTACCGTGTCACTGAATAATTGGTACAAGAAGTAAAAAAAAAAAAAAATCCCAAAAGATTTCATTAGAGATCTGCAGAAAATGGTGGCATCTTGGGATCAGTCACCATAAAGCCATGTGGCTTCAATGTAAAGCGCTTTGAGTGGTCAGTATGACTAGAAAAGCGCTATATGAGTTCAGTCCATTTACCATAACAAACTTTAGTTGCTGCTTAAATGTCAAATAGTTGTTTGAGAGGGAAGCCAGAAAAAGTCTTTTCTATCTTTGCGTCAAAAAGAAAAAATTCAACATGGTAAAAATGGCCTGTATTTGTATAGCACTTTATTTAGTCCCTACAGACCCCAAAATGCTTCACACTGTATTCAGTCATTCACGTAACTTTGCTCTGCAAGATGCATTCTCGAGAGAGTGCCAGTGCTAGCCAGGCGCTAACTTGCGCGTCCTCCGATCAGCTCAAAGTGTTCTACCAGATGGCCCTCCCTCTTTCAGACGGTTTCTGCTGCAAATATTTCAAATCGAAATGTGTAGGCTCGACACTGGGCGGGGCTACACATAGATCTGGCTGATGCCAGGTTACCATTAACGCACAAGTTCACACAACGGTGATGGTGAGTTACATTGTAGCCACAGCTGCCCTGACAGAGGCTAGGCTGCCGGACACTGGCGCCACCAGGCCTTCTGATCACCACCAGTGGATAATTTACCTGGAACCACATGCTTCGCTCAGATTGGGTTTTCCAACAACAAACGCTTCAGGCGGGTTTGATGCAAAACAACTAGCGATCATTGAGGGTCAGTGTTTACATGTACTGGAAATCAAAAGGTTGGATTCTTCTGCATAATTCAATGTAAGAACTAGTGCGTCACTTATTGCAGTAGTATTATCCAAGACTTTCAACAGAACTTGTTCTCCTGACATGAAATGCAAAATGTTTCATAAATAAAGTACATCTTTTAGGGTTTATCTCTTCAAACCTGTATTTTTTGCCTATGACACAAATTAAAAATACTATTGAGATCTTGCTGACGCTGTCCTTGAAAGCACAAATAGTTCAAATGGCAGTCCTGTGCAGTGAGACATTGTGTAACATGAGCATTTTTTACGGCTGAGCGTGTAGTCAGAATCGTCGCTGACCTTGTAATCATGGGGGATGACCGGGGATATCTGCCGGCAGGTGAGAGTGACATTCTGGCCCGGCAGCTGGTACACGGTCCAGGCGCGGGGATACAAGGCGTGGTAGAAGGCGTACTCCCCGCAGTAGCCCCAGTTCCAGCCTTGCAGCGTGGGCGGCCGCTCCACGGACAGCACCTGCTGGTAAATCGTTTGTCCTCCGCGGCGCAGACACACGGTGAACTACAAAAGGAGAGGAAGGCATTTCACTGTGCTGATCGTAAGGATTTACCGAGCAGTTTTAAAGACACTTTTGGCAACAAGCCTGAACTTCTTCAAAACAAGAACAGTGTGTTTTTCGCTCGCTATGATCTACGAAATTCCATGACAAGGTTTTTCAGTTCTTTAGGATGCATTTTTTTTCTTACAAAATATATGTACCAGTAAACCTGGTGCTTCATTAAATCAGTGTAAATCTAATACATGTTTGTCATCAACATCAGCTTCTAGTCTGGCAAAAAGGTTGATGTAATGTTTGCACTAACAAATTTTGATAGCTTTTACAGTAGTTTGATATTCGTTAAACTAAATCTCTTTTGCACAGCCTAGGATATAGAGGCAGAGATTTCAAGAGCAGGCTTTTACTGGTCAATAAGAATGTGTATTGGCAAGAATCTGGTGATACCATGTATCACAATACAGGGAAGACGATACGATATAGTGCAATACTATAAGTACAACTACACAAGGGCGTAGAATTAGCATGGACGGAGGGGACATGTCCCCACCAATATCCAGGGATTATTGAATTGTCCCCACCAATCAAGGGCGTCCGTACCACATATCCAGCCGCTGCTTAGTCAATGATCATGGCACACAAAGGGTTAAATGTCTCTCCGTGCTAGAAATCCCGCCTCTAACCTAAATATCGCTTCCTGATTGGCTGCCGGGTTCTCGCTAACTTACATGTGATTGGCCGTCCCCTTTGTCATTCCATCTCCTCTCAAACCCAGCGCGGTTAGCTTATCAAACACATAAACACGTATTAAACACAGACGTGTGCGTGTATGTCTACAGTTGAACGTCTGACTGTGCACATCTCAAGCTACAACTGCTAGTTGGGCTGGATGAGAGGCACTTACGAGTGTAAATTGTCAATACGTTTGGCATTTGTTCTGTCCAGGTCACTTCAGCTAGATGGATTTTACTGGCGTCATTTACACTTTGTGTCTGCTTGCGCGGGTGTGTGCTGTTTAGGTTTTAAAGGATGTGAAAGAAAAGAAAACTCAATAAAAGAGACTTCTTTAGTAGTCAATGTGTAAGTTACTTAAAATTGAAATTAAATAAAAATATAAAAATAGAATATGCCAAAGAGATACACTTTTTTAAAATTATTTTCTATTCTTATCCTCTTTTTTTCTTTTTTTCATGTATTTTTGTAGAAAAGAGCAGCTGTTTAAAAACATAAATAAAATGTATGGTGTAAATAGAATAAAACGTCATATTCTAGATGATCATGTGATTTTATGTATCCATATTTTGAGGAATAAATTACACATAATTAGTGTGAAAGTAAAGGCCTTTTTTGCTCAGGTAATAACTTTAACATCAAGCTCTATGATCATTCTATCCCTAATCTGTCATGCATCAACATATTTTTGTAAGGTGATAGACAGCAGAGAGGCTGGAGGAGATGGAGAAGGAGAGACCAGAGGAGGTGGAGGACGAGAAGCAGATGAGGAGAAAGAGGCTTGAGGAGGTAGAAAAGGAGAACCTGGACTAGATGAGATTAGAGAAGCTGGAGGAAGTTGAATAGAAGGAGAAGCTGAAAAAGAGGCTACAAATTCACAGGTGAGGTTAAATAATGCTGGATGTGTTAGTCATGAGATTCAGCACTGTGACAGATCAAATCAAATCTATTTATAAAGAGCTTTTCATGCAAACAGAAAAACAAAATGCTTTAAATGATAAAAACAGTTTAAACATTAGAATAAAACAAGCCTTCACACACAGAATATAACAGCAGTTAAAAAATGTTAGAATGATGATCCGAATAAAAATACCACCATTTAGCGTTAAAATCAGTGTCTTAAATCTAAGAGGCCTCGTCCTTATTAATAGTGTGTATTTGGTTACAGTATTTGATATACGGCTGTCAAATATATATTGTTGTTGATTCCTAAGGAATCCAATCCACGTGGAGAGAGCTGTAGGGAGAGTGGCAGTAATCAGGAGGATATTCTGGACAAGCCCAACCAACCTCACACAAATAACACAATAACCCTGCTCAACAGCTAATTGACATGATGCACAGTTTCACTACAGCCCTGCACCAAAGAGTTTAAGATTAGAGCTTTTCGAATTTGCCTTCTTGTCTTTCATTAGTTACTTTAACCTATAACACCTGCATAATGTGAAATTATAATTGCTAATGCAAAAAACTTCAACTTTCAAGAGTGCTGCATTGGAGCACTTTTGTGTCCCCACCAATCTCAAAATCAAATCTACTCCCTTGCAACTACATATTGCATTTATTTTTTATTGAATTTAACTGTGGAAAAACTGTCACAGTATTCTAAACACTACAAACTGTTTCATACTTAACACATACAGTTTTAACACTAGATCTAGTTGATCCACTGCAATGAAGAACGTGAAAGCAGACTAACTAGGAGAAATACTTTTAATTTTACAACACAAAAATTTTAATAATTTCTCCACAAAATATTTTATGTTCAATAAATCACCAAAACAATTTCCTTTAGTTTATCTTAGTACATCTGACAGTATTACTGCTTATTTTGGCAGTTCACTCACTAAATTAGGCCTACTTTCCATTCCTTAGCTTTTTCATATCTTTTATATTCAGTGTTTTATACGTACCGTACACACCACATTACATTTTACTCTGCGTCTCACATAATTAGAAGCTAAACTGCATTTTATTGTTCCACTACTGGTCATTTTAGGTTAGTCCAGTCATCGAGAAACAAGATTCAGGGTAGATTACTTTAATATCTCTCACTAGCGCCACAATCATATGGAAGCTGAAAAACATAATCTCTAAATCTCAGAGTAGTATTTATTATTTGCTAGCTATCTTTTTAGACTGGCTTTTATGTAGCATTACTATGATAAATTTATGGTTACCACTTCCTATTTATTATTTTAGCCATGTTCATTATAATTCATTTACATTAACAACTTTGTTCAAATGAACGTGCAAGTCTTCAGTTACCACTGCCTCTTGGCTGCTGTCTGTATATCTAGCTAAAAGCAGACAAGCGATACAACCCAATATTGCCAAATGGATGTAAAGTGTTTAACCCGTTTGCGTTCGTCTATAAAGAGGTAAAATTATTTTCCAGGACACTTCAAATATTTCCATAATGTGCAACTTTTTTTCCATCATTTTCCAGGTTTTCCAGGATGTGTGGGAACCCTGCATTAGTGGAACAGGTACCTGGTTGGGTACGACAGTTTTGTAGTGGTACATCCCAGGGTTCAGCTGCCACCTGCAGAACTCCCCCCTCCAACCTCTGGTAATGGTGCCGCCTCCGATACCCCCAAGAGGAGCACCTGTAGTGTCAGCAGAACAGGGTGGTGAACTCAGAGAAGACGAACAGATAAGATACTTAATGGATCTCGGCTGCTTACTGTAGCTCTGCAAAAGCATTTAAAAAAACAGTAATTCCACTGCACCTTCCAAAAGATGAAACATTTCTCTTGGCTTTGCAATCCACTAATAGAGAAATTAATCAAGCCCAGCGGGTTTTGTCAAATTATTTCTTCAAACCAAACCTTCTGATATTTTCAAATAGTTCCAGGGATAGTTTACTGTTGACAAACATAGCGAGCTGTTTTATATTGTGATACCTAGACTGATATAAAAAATATTATTGTGCTATAACGTTTTTTCCCACTTCATCCAGCCCTAATAGTAATTGTACCACTTTATGCAGCAGTTCTCTAATGGTGAGCTCTGGAGATTTGCTATCACCATGACTTTGATTAACCATGATAAACATGGGTCAGGATAAATAATTAGTTACAAATGTTTTAAACTGTTATTAATTATTGCTCCGACTTTAAATTTGTACAATTTCTAGCCAGCAACCATTTCCTAAACCATATGACGATTGACAATTATCCGCCCTACTTAAATTGTGAGATTACCTGTTTTTCCTCATTTAATGGAAGTTCTTAAATAAAGGATGAGAGAGATTCCTTCAGTTGTTTTAGGAGGTTTTAATTACACACTTGTTTTGATCAAGACATACAGAGTCATAAAGGAAATATGCATACTGACCTGCCTTCCAAAACCTGACACAGATTTGGTAATCCTGACAACTATCAATATCATATCAGAAAACATTTCTTCAGAATGAGAACATTAGCCTTGGACTGACAGGATGTCCTCAGATGTAAGAGGAGGTATGATCCAACCCAGGACGTTGGGACTTAAATCAGTACACTTGACCTGACCTAAAGTCATACAGTGTCATATAATCAGATTGGCTACTGTTGAATTAAATAATTATCATAATTAATTCAGTGCATGTTCAAGCAGAGACAAAATGGAGCCAATTTCCAGTTCTTAACATTTATTTTGAACAGATTAACAAATTGCAGTTTACAGAGAAAGATGCCCTAGTTTCTCTGGGCCAGATTTAAAGAGATCTGACCAAGAGTGGTTTTCATGTCATAACTTTTATAGGCACCGGACTTTTGCCCGGATTGTAGGCGTTTCTTCTCCCTCGAGTCTGCTCCAATCAGAACATTTCCAAACAGTGTCTTAGCCATTATTGGCTGTCAGAGAATTATGCAGTCATAAAATGAGACGTGTCTTTTCTCCTGGATTAAAGATTCAAAAGTTCATTCTGAGTTTTATGGTTTATGGTCCTTCTTAAGCAAAACTCTTTGTCTCAGAGATCCTCACAGGTCACACATACTCCCACCAGAACTTTATCAGACCACACGTTAGTCCCAAGGTTTCCTCCTGGCCTAATTTATGGCCTCCATCCTTATCTATACAGACATCCTGTTTTTACAGCCTGCAATAAAATTTACCCAAGAGTTTTATGACTTGTTATCCCAATAACAAATACTGACAGACAATATATTTTTTACAACCATGCAAACTATATCAAACAAACTTTTACCTTCTGAATAATAGAAGTTTAAAACATATGTAGAATAATACCACACTACCATATGTTAAAGAAAAAGGCACACGGTAACTATCGGTATTGAAAAATACACGAAGCAGATCATTCTTAATATTACATTTTCCCGTAACACTCTTTTAAAGAACCTAGAGAAACAGAAATGAACAGCTCTCTGCTTCAAAGTTCCAACAAACTCTCATTCACTTAAAAACTCAGAAAAATCAAAAAATATTCACCTACTTTTGTTTCATAGGATTTTTCTAATCGTGAAAATAATTGTGCCATCATTTTTTGTTTTTTTTTTTTGTTTTAAACAACTAATCCTTAACCACTCAATAAATGTAGTGCAGATTGTTTTGTTTTTTTCACATTTGGAGAGATAATGCAACTACAATAAAAGATGTATTTATTTTTATTCTACATCTTTACAAGGGGTGCCAATACATGTGGAGGGTTCTGTAGGCTAGACTGTTTGTTCCATCATCAACTCTCATCTTTTAGTCTTTCGCAGACCAGTCCCATCCATCAACATGAACACTGTTGCTTTTAATACTGCACTTATTGACTTCAAGGAAAACAAAGTTTCCTCTCACCATGATACTGCCACCATGCAAATGGCAAGGTGGCATTCCCCCCTTCACAGATAATTTGCATTCAAAGAAAAATGATCAGTTTTAGTCTCATCTGTGCTGTGTACCTGGATGGCGGTACTCTGGAACTGTCCGTGAGCTACCATACCAGTCGTCCCAGTTAAAAGGAAAAAAGCAATCATTTTTGCGGTAGGACTGAATCCAACTCACCATATATTTGCCGTAGAGGCAGAGCTCGAAACATATCGATGAAAGGAGCCTTCTTCTCCACCTGAGTCTTCTTGTACCACCATTTAAGATACCTGGAAAACACAGAGGGAAGGTGTGTTGAAAAGTTAAAAAAAGGGTACACAACTTGGAACGTTTAGTTACATTATATTGGACTTTTAAAAGCCTTTCCTTGTTTAAACATCTTCTCCCAGCTTGCTCCCAATTCACTGGAGCTACAGGATTTTGTAGGCCTTTAGTTCTCTCAGCCAAAGCAGGAAAGGTGAACGCAGACAAACGCACAGAGAGAAAATAGAAGGAACGGTTCAACTGTACAAAGGAAGGACGTGCAAATGAAAGCGGCTCACTTACAGCTTCACCTGGACACTGTTAATAGTGTGCGCACAAACGTGTGTTGTCTAGGCGTCACACAGAGTTTGCCCTGTCAAATATTAATCAGGCAATGTAACGAAAGCTTTTAAGCTGCTCGCCGAGCCTGCAGCAGAGGAAACAATATTGTTTTTGCTTTGAGCTCTGAGCGGAAACGTGCTGGACTTTCTGCTAATATGCAGAGAAAAAAAAAAGCAGAATGCCGTTTTTGTAGCTGTACTGGGGTTTTCTTCAACACGCAAAATACACCCGGTACTGCTGATCAGCACAACTATCAGCCCACGATACATCTCCTGCACTTTGTTATTGGTGAAAGATCAATGAACGACGAACAGCAACATACAGCTTTCTATTTTGTCTGTATTCAGACCTCCAGGGTCAATGCATGGTAGAAAATCTTTGGGGGATTTATCCACCAGCTATGAAAAATCTGAATACCATGTTTTTTGTTTTTTTTGCCCTTTCTTTGTTATAAAACTGCTTGGACAGAGGGCCCTTGTGAAAATGAATTTTTAAGTCTTACTCATGACTTAGATCTTTCAGCGTTCCATTATAACCATGACTAATCTTTGATCTAAACGGTTTAGTTGTAGCTCCGGCGGAGGGTGAACCTCCATCCCAGCTACAGGTCTTCTGGCATCTAAAAGATTTTCCTCCAGGATGGTCCTTTATTTGGCTCCATTCATCTTCAAATCAACTCTCATCAGTTTCCCTCTGCTTGCTTGAAAAAAAACAACAAAAAACCCAACAAAAATCTCCTCAGCATAATGCTGCCACCACCCTGTTTCAGTGGAGCAATGGCGTGTTTGGAGAGATGTGCAGTATGTTCAGAATTCATTTTGTCTTTACTATATTCTTCTGTTTTTCAGATGATGGATTACTCGTTGAGAGCAAAGGTCAGAGTTTTTTTTCTTTTGTAACTAACAAAGCTCATAAGAGTCAAAGGCAGACGCACCACAAACCTACTCAAACAACTGAAGCAGAGGCATCCAGCCAAATATGAAAAATGTCAGTCTCTACAAGATGAACAAAAGTACAGTGACCAACACACCTTAGCTAAAAACAGCTAACTAGCCGAATCCTTTGCATAAGTTGTCTGATGTTTGTACTTATTGCTTTTCTTAATAATTAGGGAGGGGGTAATCAGAAAAAAAAAAAAAAATCATAAATCGAATTAAAAAAATATAACATTTTAGATTTTTAGGCCATATCGCCGAACACCATTTGAAACCTGCATTAACATTCACCACAACTTCCTCCCTGACCCCTTAGCAGTGCTCCTTGTACTTCATGAGGCTTTTTGTTCATCGCTGTTCTCCAACGAACCTCTGATGGCTCCACAGAACAGCTAGAGATCTGTGGCGCCGCCCCACCACTGACAACTTGCCACATTACCTTGAATAAAGTGGAAAATAATTTTTATAACATAAAAATGTTTCGAAATATATGTATATTTTCTTTCAGATGTGTAAGATAAATGTTTAATAGTTTAAGGGGAGTTGAGTTGTGGTTGTGTTGTCTGATTGAGGACATATTTATGCGCCCCAAGTCTCCCATGGACTCTCGTTATAAGTTGTACATGCGCAGTAGCTCCTCTTCAATACAAAAGATAGGACGCCTTGGGGCGCAGGAGAGGTGCGCCCTGAGGGGGCGGGGCTTACATATTGTCCCCCTCCAGCTGTGGGGCTGAAGCGGCTTAAGTCAAACAACGTCACAGACGTCTGTCATACAGCGCGGCTGAGACGTTTGAGACGAACGAAGGCATCGCTGCATTAAACATGCGCATTATTCAGTTAAAGTGATGTTTTCGGACTAAAATTAGTGCTAACTGATTAGCGGAAGTAGCTGTAGTGCAGACGCCGCTACTTCACAATAAGAGCATGTATTCCTTTTGTTTAGATTGAGGACTTGGACAGTTTGTCTAGTGAGTGTTTACATTTTGGAAAACAGTAAATTGTGACATTTTGCTATATTTCATTTGATTTATTTGATACTTAACACAGCTGCTGCTATCCAATTATTAAGTTTATTCATATATTTTGGTTATTTCTGCCTTACCTTTCATTTGTTCATATTTTTCATATGAGATCACACACATCATCTCCCTCCTCACATTTATATCACCCAAATCTGTATCAGCAGCTGTGTGGAAATATTAAAGAGCAAAATAAATATAACAGCTTTTCCTCCACCACATTTTCTCATATTCTGACTGGCTTTGAGTGGAGCTCTGGCAGGTTCTCCCAGTGTTAACAAAGTGATCCCAGTCTGAACCAGAACCTCTATAGACAGCTCAGTGTTTCCTCCTCTACAGTAGCAGTCTGTTCTAGCAAAACCGTTGAAGGATCTGACTGAAATTATTGTTGTTGTCGTAGGATAGTCCTATTAAGAAGACGCTTTGGGTTGTCCAATACAGCATGATTAAGAAACATTCATCTTTACATACAGAAAATTTTAGCCAGTTAGTTTGCCTTAGCAACTGGTTAAAAGATCGACATGTCAATGTACGAATGTATGTAATCAATGTGTGAATATGATTGTGGAGTTAAAAACTAAATTCTAATAATCTCTATAAAAAAGATCTGTGGCAATTTGATTTGTCCTCTACTCTAAAAATTGTAGTTTCTTTTACTCATATTTAGGAATGTTAATTAGTCGGGATTAATTCACAGCTAGCCTTTAATTAAGTTGGTTATAAAAATGATCGTTTTACAACCCCAATATCTAACCATCATCATAGCCCCCCCCCCCGGAGAAAATTCCACCAGCCGCCACTGACTTAGATGACTGTACAGAAAGCTGGACTCTATTTACCCTCTCAAACTGTGGTAGACGTACCGCCAGTGGTACTCAATCTCTCCCTAGTGGTACATGGAGGAACGTTCTTCCCATTTTTTTGAATAATAAAATTATTTAAAAAATGTATAATTCACACACAGTGTGGCTGGCAACAATTACCAATAAACAATCCTTATTAGGAGTAAATAAGTCCCCTTTGTTAATTGTCGTAGTATAGTTGAAAGGGTTAACCTTCTCTACAGTACGTTTAAGTTGGTCATGATTAGGGATGCACCAATACCGATACTAGTATCGGCCCCGATACAGTCTAATTTACATGTATCGTATCGATTAAAGTTAACAGGTGCCATGAACAGATACTTAAAACGTGTTAAATGTGCACAATTCACAAAAAAATGGTTCATTTTTCACTTTAAATTTTAGTTGTATGGTGATTTTATATTTTACATCTGTTAATTTGTCTTAGTTCTGTTTAGTTAGTAAAGTCTGGTGCCTTTAGTCTCTTCAAGAAACGTATAAGGTGGAAGGCATAAAGTTATAGTATCAGCAATAGTATTGGATCGGTATCAGGTATCGACAGATACACAACGCCCAGGCATCGGTATCGGGACTGAAAAAGTCGGAGCGGTGCACCCATAGTCACGATCGTAGTACTTTGAGAGCTCAACATTTTCCCAGGTTGTACCCACTGTAAAAACTTTGTGAAATACTGAATTAGATGATTGCTTAAGACAAATCGCAGCTTGATTTCGTAGTTTAACTTTAGGGCCTCAAAGCAAAGGGAGCTGAATACAAAGGAAGAGCTCTTTTCCAAAACGCAATAAACGCCATAAAAAAAATAAAAATAACGAGTTTGTCATGTCATTTTGCTGCTGTGTACTGAATCTATTCACTGCTCCATCAACGTTTCTTACCAAATCGCTATATTTCCTTGTTAAAATGTAGGTACAAGATGGCGTTTTTTTACAAACCGCCATAAGCGCCGAACCTACTTTTTGCCGAAACACGATATATCCTCTCAACTAATCAGAATTCAGTGAACGTTCTACGCTGTTCCCATAGAGTGTTAAAGCAAGCAAGCCACGGGCTGACCTAAAACCTGAGGTACTTCTGAAGCAGACCTCTGTTAAGGCTGCAAAAAGAGAGATGTGCTGGCACTACTAGGAGCAACAGGTTTGTCTGATGCTGTGTCTGATCCTCCCCATTTTCTCAGGAGAGTCCCGAATTTCAGTTCCCCTCCAGAAAATCTCCCAGAGCCAGCATTCTCCCGAATTTCTCCCGATATCTGACGCCGTTCCATTTCATGTACGTTTCTTATGTGAGAGGGACGGAGAATAAAATCTGTTACATTTTTATTTAGCCAAGGAAAGTGCTATGAGGTACAGTCTCCTCATTTCAGTCATGAAAATCCATCACCTGTTAGTGAAATTCACCGTTTTTAATCAAAAATAGGTTAACTACGGGATTCGTATGTCTGTTGAGGAAAACAATCAGCTGTAATTAGTGACGCAAAAGCAAGCCACAAGTCTTCGGAACAGTCTTTATGTGACTGACAAAAGCTGTACTTTCACTTAGTTATATATTTAGGATTAAAAACTGTCTGAACGGACCTAAAGTCTAGTTTCCTTTCGGCTGCGAGATGGTAACTTCAGAAGGGGATCAAGGCTTTTTCTTACAGCTGTTTGAGCCCGATCATGCTTGTGTTTCGGCAGAAAACAAAGTTACAACAAAATCAACAAACTCAACACTACCTGTAAAAAAAAATACTTCTCCCAACACAGAGACTCGTATGAGTTTTTAGAATGATTAATAAGCAACTATTCCTGCTGCTGAGAAGGGGCGTATCCAGGAGGTTATAAAAAAGGGCCTAAAAGGGGGCCAGGGTGGGTCTGGGACTGTAGCCCCATGGCTCTTTTCAATGTCTCCCTAATTCTGAAGTCTCAATGTTAGCAAGTATGCTGACAATGCAGGCCTGGGTGATGAAGAGTGATCCATCCTAGTGGATATGTCTCTCAGGAAATGGATGGATTTATAGCATTTTGAGGAAAAATTCAATTAACTTTGAATTTATCATCAACAATATTTTTGTTTGATCTAATAATGATTGCTCAACATGTTCTAACTGAGGCAAAAAAATTTTTTTACCAGAATACATTTAATATTCACAAAATGTGTGGGTCTAGGTAAAAAATTCAATTTTCCTGAAAACTATTTAAATGGATTTATAGCGTTTTGGATGCGAGCTCTTCATATGCCACCACACTTGCGGATTTTTTTTTTTTTTAAACCTTATGTACAAATCCCAGACGGCTGTGAATACTTTCGCAAGGCAGTGCAAATCTGCTGACAATGAAGATCTGACATCAGCAACCGACTGAACAATACCTTCCCATAAAGAAAGCTCGAGGCGTACTCTGCCCTGAGATGAATGGGGTCGGCCAAAGCGTGTCATTTGAAGCCTCTGCAGGCTCAAAGTATTGTCCAGACGGCTGAAATGCAAACAATGGACCTCAGCCCAGTCCGGATCTGTGAATACAGGCTAAAACTGGCAAGCTTACATCAGAACCAGGTGCACTTTGGCTGTCAGCTTGTTGAAAACCCACCGTAACCATATGAAAAATCAACTCTACATAATACTAGCCATCATGCAAAACTGTCATCCTTCTCAAATACTGAGCTGGAGGTCCCGTTCTCTCTGAGCAAAGTCAATTCAGTGGACAAGTTATGATGCTATAAATCTTTGTAATAATTAACAAAAGTGGCCATGGAAACACGGCTGACAGAGACACACCCTGCATGAGCTCAGCCAGCATCCACCATAAGCTTTCTTTTGTGAAGCTAATCTGTGGTCTGAAGTGACTTTTTGAACTGATTTTTTTTTTTTAGGGAACTTGTAGGATCTCAGGGAAGCACAAATAAAGAAATGAAACAACCTCATCGTGTTTACGCTCAGACGAAGTCAGAAAACCTCACCAGACTTGTGACACACGAACCCAACGTTAAAGTCGGTGAACTCAACGTCGACATGTTTTATAGACAGAAAGCAGATTTTGTCTGTCTAACGGCCAATGAGCACGTGAAGCTTGGCTTTTAAGTCAGATGTTTAGCATGCGTCCGAATGCAGGAAGTAAAGCGTGCATGGTGGGCTGCTCTCACTAAAGCTGATGAACACGCTTACTTTGCACGGTCAAATGCATTCACACTGGAGGTTTTACAGGAGTATTTTTATCCATACAACGCCCTGTAAATCCAGTATTAGCCTTTTTAATTTCTTCTCATTTCATCACATATAGTGTCTTCCTAAAATAGTTCACTTATGGACTAAATATGGCATAAAAGCACTCAGAGAGCACAGACATCTGCCGAGGCAGTTTGATCCCACTGCGGACATTTCCTGAAAGATTCATCGATGTCCATCTATAACCCTTTGAGTTACACTGAAAACTGACCAAAAAAACCAACAAAAATCTAGAAATAACATTACCTTATTGGTGGAGGTAAATAGACAACTTAGAAGGCAACTGTTTGGACTGGATTTTATTTAAGCATATCTGAGTAAAGAGGGGAACTGTGCATAAACGCACTCCAAACTTTAAATATTTCAGAAAACCTCAAATCATTGACCATTCACTTAAAAAAACACACTTTTTTGTGTTAGTTTATCCTCTAAAATAAATAAAATGCATTGAGGTTGGCAGTAACCTGATACATTAGGAAAATTCAAAGGGTGAAAATACTTTTTGGAGCATTTCTAGCTTTACTGGAGCTTTACTAATCTGTTACTGGAGGAGAGTTTTGTTTTTACTTCCAGCACAACTCAAAAATCTGAGCTTTGGACTTGTAGCTGACCCAGATTTAGAGCTCAGATTATACTCACTGATATCGGATACAAGTTTTATTCCTCAGAGTTGGAGAGTTTTTTTGGGTTTTTTTTTTCATTTATCCCTCAGGGAAAAAATGAATTGGTATAGCAACATACTTTTTCAAACTAAAAATTTGGTTTGATCTTTGGTTTAAGGGGTGCGACTAGAAATTCTCTTTTGATCGTATTATGCAAAAAATCTTAATGAGGATGAGAAAAAAAATCTGAGAGATATCTGGTGGTTCTAACGTCGGCCGGCTAAAGATCTGACACACATCTCTTAAGTCTAACATGTCTGCTTTCAAGAAACAGCTAAATACATTCACTAAGAGATATTGTGTGTGCGTCTTTTTTATAGGCTACAAGGGGTTCTCCACACTAGTTTGATGTTTGTTTGTTTGTTTGTTTTTTTAGATGGTCTGAGTCTCACCTGATCCCGAGGCCGACGTGCTCCATAACGTTGGACAGCGAAACATCTTTTGCCTGAAAGGGCTTCCTCTTCTCCTTAAATTCGTGCGCCAGGCAGATCCGCCACCCCTCGTTGGGCACCCCATGTCCCATTTCCTTAGAGACGTGCCTGCTCATCAGGTCCGCCGTGGACTTCTCGCCCCAATCTGAGGTCATACCTGCACAACTGTTTAGCCGAAAACCTAAAGGGGCTGGGGGGGGGGAGAAGAAAAAAAAGGTGGTGGATGGGAGCCAAAACGGTTGCCGGTTACAGGGAGAGCTGCCACCACCTTTAGTAAACTGACCCAACTCTGAGAGTGGAGGTAGGTGTTACAGGTGTGTGTACACAGGACCTACACTGGATTGGATGAGGAGGGAGGGGGGTGAAGCTGGTTCTCCACTGACAGGCTCCTGATATACGAGCAGCAAATCTTTGCTCTTCAGGGTGAAGGTTCCAGTGACATATTTCAGCAACTACATTAGGTGCATCTCAGAGGCTTCCAGTGTGGCTTTGCACCTCCTTCAGGAAGTGCTGAAGAAGCTCCTGTCGTTTAGCATGAGCTCCTGCAGCAGAATACAGACAGCAACACGACACGTCGAATGAAAAGAGACGGGTTAATGTATCCAGAAAGCCTGGAGGAGGAACATTATTAAAGCACGCATTTAAAGAATTACAACACGGATGCAGTGAACAGTATTCCCAACGTGTTTTCCCCTTTTTGTTCAACAAGCATTTGTTCAAAAACATCAGTTTGCTTCGAGGATAAGCTACAGCAGAACCCGCTGCTAAGCACGGTGAACTATCTGTATTTGTTTCGAACATACCTGCGTTACAGCGTCAACCCGATGTGGCGAAAAGCCGACCTCTCTCTACAGAAGCTGCTGTAGCTTCTCCCGGCAGGGAGGAGCTCAAAATGACAAGCTTCTACAGGATACAGGCAGCTCATTTTTACCCTCAGCTTGACTTGTAAGGACAGGCTTCCCTTTAAGACTGCTTGAAAAAAAACTTTTGTTTCGCTTTTTTTCTGTGGGTCAAATACGTTTAGCTTTTTCATATATATATGTATATATAAATTTAAGTTGCTTTTCATTTCAAGGAGTTCTTCAGTACTCCTTGAAAAATGCAGTACAAGTCAACTGTGCCTGACAATTTTCCGGAAGCGGACCGAAACATTCAATGATGCGCTTGTAGTGTTAGAAAGAAACAAGGTTGGGTTGATGTTTTCCAGCTTGAAAAAAATTTTTTTGTTTGATCTAAAATAGCTGTGAGTACAAATGTGATACCTTATAATTAAAAACTTTCAGTCAGTGTGGTGTGCTCCTATACTCTAGTAATTTGCTGCATTTCTAAAGGCAAGCCGTTTGTGTAATAAACAGTTTTGGGACATGAGTTTTTCGCTAGACCAGAGATCAGCAACATTTAAACCCCTAATTCCTTTTTAAGTCAAGCTAAACAAAATTTGTTTAAAACAACTAACACAAGTCGATTCGTTGAGATGAAATAGCTTGCTTTATAATATCTATATTTTGAAATTAAAAAACAGTGACTTTATTTCATTTTTAGGTTTAACAATGTTTATTGTTTTTTGTAGAAAATCATGTCAAAAAAGCACGTAGTTTGCAGTGAAGTGGGAAAAATGTGGAAATGCTACGCATATATAGCATGAAAATGCCTAAGAATAACTACTAAACCCAACTCTTTTGTAATTTCCTTTTCGTTTTAAAACATTGCTCATGGCTTTAACATATTTGTCCAAAGTTATTAAAAGCCACGTCAGTGGGTCTGAAGACTCAGGTTACAGATTCCTGCACTAGACTCACAAGGCAGGAACAAGGAGGATGTGGACCCTAGGTTTGCACAAAACAGCTTTAAGGTCTTCAGGCATCACCAGTGAGTGGCTTATTTATCTGCAGTTCCTTACATGCATATCCACATCCTGTTTTGTTCTGTTACAACCACAAACTTCAATGTATTCAAAGGGGTGTGTAGTTAGGAAGTGGAAGGAAATAAAAACCTTAAAGTGTTGTGAATAGTAATGAGCCCCCTTGAGTCAATAGTCTTTTTTTTAATTTACAGCTTGAGTAGAATAAAGAATGTCGTTTTGTCTCACAAAGGAGAAATTCAGCTGTAACAGCAGCAAAGTGACAGATAAGAGGCATATAGATTCACAAAAGAAAAATATAAAATAAAATAAAAACTCAGAATAATATCGATATATATGTTAAGGACAAAATTACAAAAACAAAGTAGGCATTCTGTGAAGTTATTCCAAATAAAATATCAAGCTCCGGTTTGAATGTGCAACTTAGTAGGATAATTAAAAACATTTTAAAGAATATAAAGTGAAGTGTTTGGGGAATCTTCCAACCGACTATCCAAATCTAGATCATTCGGGTTTTTTTCAACCCCCATTCTTTGCTAAATTAGTAAAAAATCAATCTTTAGGTCCCAGTGGTTTTCGTCCAGTGATTGTTTTCCCCTTTCAAATCTTTATTTAAGATTGTAGCCACAATGACATTTCACTCTTTCCGGCTCACAATCATTATAACAGTAATATTGACAGTACAATATATTACATTTATATGACAGTATAACAAAAGTTAGTAAAAAGAGAGAGAGAAAAGAAGTACAATCGAGTTAACATTAAATAAAAGTAAATTTTGTGACAGACCTTGTATCCCATGAGAAATATAGTAATAGTGACACATTATCCGTTAAACATTTCTGAATGAATGTTCATAACCGATATACATTTTTTGTTTGTAATTAAGAGACTTAAAATAATAATTCACCTCTATTAAAAACAACTTAAATGATGGTAAAGAATTCTGAAATTTACATTTATGGATATAAAACTTACCTATAAGAAAATATAAAGGTTCACTATAGTGCTTTTTTTCCCCTTTGAATTCGAAATAAGTGATAATGTTCTTCCCCTCAATTATGATTTTGTTTTACATAAAATATAATTCTCAAGTTCTTTACTAAATGCATTACTATATGAACGACCATAAAACAAATGAGTTACAGTTTCAGGTTCATTTTTACAAAAAGTACATTTGTTTTCCATATCAAGAAATCTTGAAGTGTACATCTTAGATGTGTATATGTTATGCAGTATTTTTAGATGCAATTCTCAAACTTTATTTGTGACGGAGAATTAAAAAGGAACAAGCCAGGCCTTGTGCCATTTAACATTCATAAAAATAGCGTTCCAAAAGAATTTCCCTCTAGGTGTCATTTTCTTAGCATCATAGAAACATTCTCTGAGATGTTTATTAGTACATCTTTTGTTCAGAATGTCAATACCATTTATGTAAAGAATGTTAGAAGTTGTTTGTTGTACATTTTGTTCTGTATAGCTTTTCATTAATTCTATTATTCCGCTGGTAATAGATTTAAAAAAGTTTTCTTTGTAAGAAAGTCTTCATAGCTAAGAAGTTGGCCGTTAGGGCTAAATAAGTCTTTTAGATATATTATATTTGTATTTATCCAACTTTGTAAATACAATGATTTGTTCCTTTTAACAATGCACTCATTGTTCCAAATGATAGATTTATGTGGTGAAAGGTTATGTGAATATCATAGCTTCCAGGGCTTGTTGATGACATTTCGATATCTTAACTGGTAATTTAGAAATATTGTAATTACAAGACAGTAAGAACTTGAGACCTCCAACCTTCTTGAATATATTATGTGGAATAAAATTCCATAACGATTCAAGAGCTATTAAGCATTCCTTTGACCATTTAACTTTAAATTTATAACTTAAATCCACAAAATCTATTAGATCAAAACCCCCTTTAGTTTTGGGACCAGAAAGCAAAGCCTTTTTCAGATGACTGTGCTTGTTCTTTTATATAAATTTAACCAACATATCATTAATTCTTTGCATGTGGAATCACAAACATTAAGGGAGAGTGCTGGATACACAAATGTAGAAACACCTTGAGTTTTAACATTCTTACATAACATTATTACACATAAAAACACCGAGATATCTAATACAAAATTTAAACAGGTATATTATACATGTTTTTATCATTTTTTTTTCAAACAGACATAAAATTTCGCATATAGATTAATTTAGTTTTAGTCCAGAAGCAGCGGAGAATTCGTCTATTAATGCAGTTCGTCCAGTGATTTCACTTCCTTGTCCGTACTGATGACGTATGTCTTGTTGTACAGACGTGTCTGACACAAAAACGTTTCCTGTGAATTTGATTAGTCTTTTTATTCATGCAGACAAATAAAAAAATAAAAACCTTCATATCAATGAGATTTATAAACAAGGTTTTGTATAGAAAACGGTGTGTATCTTTTACTATTCTACATATTCCGAGGTTTTTATTTGTACCATGGTTAGTATTTTGGTGCGCAGTAACGCGGACGTAGACGGGATCCATGTTTTTGTTTGTTTACTAGCTCCAGCGTTAGAAGGGTGGAAAAGCTATGATTAGGTTACTTAAACACACTGTTTAAAATGCGTTAATTTTCTTAAATTGGCAATTTAGGCATCATCTTGACTTAAAAACCTCAACAAGTCTTACTGTACGCTCGCTTGAGGTTAAGGTATGTAAATACAATTTGCTGTAAAATCAGCAAACTCCGAACAAGTTAACTTCTTCATAGGGTCTGACCTGTGGGAAGAGTCGTTAGTTCGTAACCATCCTTGTGTTTTAAGTTCCCTTGCCTCTAGTTTTTTTCTATTTAAGCGCTTTGAGATGTATTGATGTAGCGTTGGTTTTCTTTAACGACGCAGATGATCGAGGTGGTGGCCTCCATGGCCCGGGGGCCCGTGTTCCTGGCCGGGGAGCTCCTGGAGTGCCTCATCACCTTCACTAACCCGATGTCTCACCTCTCCACCTCGGCCAGCAGGTAGGATTTTAGTCCTGCTGCTTATTTGAACTGAGATGACTACATCCACTCTTTTAAGTTTGTAACTTGAACTTAACCCCGGTCTGGTGGCTGATTTATATAACGTAAATAAGGGGGAAGGCGATGGAGACTATGACTATGTTTTGTTTTACTTTGATAAGATTAAAAGATTAAACATTAATAAGAGTTCTAATAGTTTTACGTTCTGGTGGATAAACAAGAAAATGTAACATCAATACTTTCAAAGATAATCTATTAAGTAATCTTACTTTATATGTTTCATTAAAATGTAACAAGTTTAACTTATTGTTAAGCAGGTACAAATCAATCATTTTTGTGGCACTTTCAACTGGATTATTTTTGCCCATATAGCAAAAAGTCTGAAAATCTCTGGTCTAGACCTTCCTTCATAATTTAGCTGTAAAAAAGGGCCAACTATTCAAAAATAAAATCAATTTTTGAACTTGAATTGATTCGATTTCTAGAAGAATCAGTTCAAAATCAGTTTTCCTCTAAAACATTTTTTTTTCAACTCAGCTCCATTAGTACGTAATTACAAGTAAGATTTTTACACATCTTTATCAATTGCTGTCAATAATTGAGCTGTAAATACTTTAATGAACAATTCTGTCAGATACCCTGCTCCTGTGTAAGCCTTGTCTTCTGTATGACAGCGAGATGCTGGCCTGGGCCAGCGCCCAGATCCACTGTCAGTTCCATGCCAGTGAGAACAGAGTGGCTCTGCCGGCCCGGGGCAACAAACAGGATGTCCAAGCTGACAGCGAAACAGTGCTGATTCCAAGCAGGGGTGAGCACAAAAACATCTGAGAGGAACCACAATTCCAGATTCTTATGCAAGATCTCAGACCTACGCCATGTGTTTATTTGTTTAAAAACTGATAGTTGGCAACAAACTAACAAGTAATAAATCTGGATATTAGGTCCAAAGATGAGGATTTAGGATGTACTACTAAGTCTCCACCTTTATTTTTTCAGGTGAACGAGGGCAGTGTGTGCTGGACACACCTCCCAAGATACTGTTCTGTGATCTGCGCCTTGACCCCGGAGAAAGTAAAACATGTATGTGATTTCCATATCTTATATATATATATATATATATATATATATATATATATATATATATATATATATATATATCTTTACATCCTGTGCAGATCCACATTTATCTGAAATCATTAAAAGCAATTTTATTTAGTATAACCTAAGCGGTCTAATAAGTAAGGATTTCTAATGTCGCTTTAAGGTTTCTTGGCATTTGTTGTTGTTGTACAGCTCTGTAAAGTTCATGCTAAAGTATTTTAATAAGGTTGAGAGTGTTTTCACATTTAAGCATTGAATATTTGGCTGCTGTAAAACTCAAAAATCCAATCAGTGAACGCACCATGCATAGGCAAAACGACTTTAGTTGTGTAGCACACTTTCAACAACAAGGCAATTCAAAGCGTTTTACATGAATAGGGGCTAAAATAAAAGTATGAAATACAACATTAGAGACACACCACATACGATGAATTAGAACATAGGACATTCCAGCTATTATTAATCGCTTACTCAAACGCAGCTTTGTACAGATGAGTTTTTAGCTTTGATTTAAAGAAGCTCAATGTTGCAGCAGCTTTGCTGTGGTCTGGAAGTTGGTTCCAAATAAGGGGAGCATAGAAACTGAAAGCTGCTTTTTTATGTTTGGTTTTGATTCTAGTGATGGTTCTACTAGAGTTGGACCTGAGTGGTCTGGGGTGTCGGTATAAAGACAGGAGGTATTCAACATATTCTTGCACTAAGCCATTCAATGATTTATAAACTAGTAGGAGTATTTAGAAGTTTATTCTCTGAGCTACAGGGAGCCAGTGTAAGGACTTTAGAAGTGAGGTGATGTGCTTTACTTTCCTGGTTCTAGTGAGGATGCGAGCAGCAGCGTTCTGGATCACCCGCTGCTGTCTGATTGACTTTTGAGGACTGCAGTTGTTCCAGTAATATTTTATGATCAACAGTGTCAAACGCTGCACTGAGGAGGTCTAACAGAACCGATACTGTAGTTTTACCACAGTCTGTATTTATGTAGATGTCATTGAAAACTTTGACGAGGGCATGCTCACTGCTGTGGTGAGCACAGAAACCAGACTGATAAGTACCAAAGTAGTAATTGTTAGAAATCTGTGATTTGTGATGAATGGGAGATTAGAGATTGCCCTGTAGTTCTGCATTCATGTGTTGTCCAGGTTGTTCTTCTTTAATAGGGGTTTGATAACTGCTGTTTTGAAGGCCTGGGGGAAGACACCTGACAGATGGGATGAGTTAATTCAGACCATACTCCACAGTGGTGTCGAGTGGCGATAACATTGATAATGGGTTTGGTACCGAAGTACAGATTGACCCTCTAATTGTCAGAATCCCTACAGTAAAAAAACCTAAAACCGCGCAGTTAGCTATTTTCATTATCAGTGAGGTGCCTTAAATGTAGTCAGGGGAAACACAGAGATCTAGAAACCAAATAAAATAGTATTTATTCATTTTTTTATATGTCTGCAGTTTGTTAAGACTGCAAGAGAAAGAACAATGTTTTAAATGATAACAGGAAGGCTAAAAAGATTGTGGTAATGTCTTTGGGATTCCCTTGAAAAGCTCAGAGTCAGTGGTCCGGATTATGTGAGGAATACACACGGAAACTCTAGCTGTGCTAACAACAACTGTAAGACTCTTGAGACAGTTTAAAATATCAACTAAATATTTTTTTCTTTTCTAGATTATTAGTAAAACCTTGTTGTTTTAGAGCTCTCACTCACATGATGTGCTCTCCTCTGAGACGCTTATAAATAATTAATTAAGGCCTTAACTCCTATATTATCAACTAAATTGTTATTTCCAGCTAAGATCGGCCGGGAATTCTGATCTCTTCATCTGTATTATTTTCACAAATGCTTTGTCATGTTTTATTTAATCTCTGGTTTATACCACACTACTCTGACAGATTCCTACAGCGAGGTGGTTCCCGTAGACGGGCCTCCTAGTTTTCGCGGTCAGGCAGTGAAGTACGTCTACAAACTGACCATCGGCTGCCAACGGGTCAACTCTCCCATCAAGTTACTCCGAGTTCCCTTCAGAGTCTTGGTCCTGCAGGGTGAGACCATTTGGGACCACTTCTTGTTGTGCTGGCTTTTATTTTAGCCCTAAAACCTGTTCTTAGATTAGGAACTGCGGTTGTCAAAGGACGCACATTTTTTTGTTTGTCAGGAAATTCTGTGAACAATAAAATACTGTAGAGTTTAGGCTTTGCGTCTAACCCGCAGGAATGCCAGAGCCTCCGTTTCCTCAAGATGAGGAAGTTTCACCCTCCAACCCGTTTCTGGAGGAAGAGGAAACAAGTCGCCGTGATGCAAGGACTTTGGAAAGAGCACTGGACATGCTGATGGTGACCACCTCTAGACGATACCCTCGTAAGTCTTTCTTTCTTTCTTTCTTTCTTTCTTTCTGTCTCGTTTATTTCTCGCACACATTTCCTCTCTTTGTCACACTCAGACATGTTTAACATCACCAACACGCGAGGAAAAGTGGCAAAGTTCTGCATCTTCAAGACCGTTTACAGACTCGGAGAGGACATCATCGGTACCTTCAACTTCTCCGAGGGAGACATTCCCTGCCTGCAGGTGGCTTTACCCAATGATTTCAACGTTGCTTCCCCATACTTACTCCCCGTGTATTGCTTCTAAAACACTTTGAATGTTGTTTCTCAGTACTCAGTGAGCCTTCAAAGCGAGGAGGAGATCCAGCAGCAATACCAGCGGAGACCCGGACAGGCGGTCAGCGTGACTGGACACGGGCGACACCTGGAGTCGTGCCTCCACACCGCCTCAAGCCACTTCTCTCTGCCCATACCGCTCAACGTGACGCCGGGCTTCAGCACAGAGACCGGTCAGTCTGCAGTCAGTGGGTCAACCTCTAACATCAAGTAATTTAATTGATGAATGAATGAATTGGAAGATTCAGGAAGTTTCAGACAACCGGAAAGTTTCAAAGGAATTTAAGTCATGGGAATCGTTTTATAAGCCTCCGTTGGAAAAAAATGTATACTCATTATGTGAATTTGGTGCACAAGGTTTTATTTTTATTTTTTTTCTAGAAACACTCAAATTTACACATACAGATTTAAGCATACACATACATCTGCAGAATTATTTAATTACCTGTCCTTTATTAAGTTTGCAAAGAAATCACAGATTTGTTGTAATTAAAACATAGTAGCAGTAAAATGATTAATAAGACCTTCATATATTTTGCATTAAAGGTTTTAGACACTATCTTTATCAGAGTGATTCACAGGGATGTGTTAAATTATTACACCACTAGATTAACCCTATTCTCTCTCGCTGCTCAGTGACTCTAAGGTGGCGCCTGCACTTTGAATTCATCACAGCCCGTGAGCCGATGGAACCTCCCACCGTTCTGCAGAACCAATCAGAGGTCACAGTCTGGACAGGGGCGGAGCATGTCGATGTGGACACCTTCAGTTGGAACCTGCCAATCAAAGTGTTGCCCACAAACCCAGCGTTGGCGTCCTACGTGTCCCAGTTTACTGGGACCAACAGCATCAACATCTGACCTCCACCCCAAAGCTGTACAGTTTTAAGGATTGTTGTGTGATTGTGTGTGTTTTTTCTTTTACAGATGACAAATATTTGCACAGAAATTCATATTTCCAGAAAGAAATAAGCAAGTGGAGTTTGTAGATTCAAACTTGTAATGAAATGAAATGTATATTTAGCTTTTTTATTTTTATTTTTTTCCGCCTTTTTAAATTTTGTTGAGCATTCTTTTAGAAAAAAAACTCATCTTTTTTGTTTATTTATTTCATAACTGCTTTATGCATGAACGGTTATTTTTATTATTTGACAGCAGCGTTACTCATGCAAGATGTTTTCTCTGTACCAGAGCTTTTCTTTGAGCTTGTGCAAAGGCTGTGCTGAGTTGTAAGAAGCACAAGAAAATATTAAACATGGGACCTCCAATTTTATTTCTTTATTTTTTACACTGGTCAAAATTAACAGAAATACATATAAAATATGCACTCTTGCTTATATTTACAATACTTCATAGATTTTACTGAAGGTTTGTTTAGCAAAGAACATTAAAGGAACCAGTTAGATATGAAAACGGTTTACTGAGTTTTTAATTGTTTGGTTAAATCTTGAATTAAAGAAGATTTGAAAGAAGATAAAAAAAAATTTACTTTAATACTTGCAAGAAGCATACTAAGTCATACAGACGGCATAGCTGGCTGCTTTTCTGAAAATTTGAAGCCTTGTTTTACAAAGAAGGATTCCTAATATGGATACAGTCCAAGATTCACAGATGGTGTTTAATGAAGGTTCTGTTCAAAAAGAAAAAGCATTGCTGATATTTAGGTGTAGCTTAAGCTGTTGTTGGTCTCTGAGCGTATCCCCCCAGCGAGCTGAAGCTGGAGTGATCCATGGCGGGGGTCCTTGTCCGTGTCTCCCGGGGTGCAGGGCAGGCGAGGGTCAGCTGTCTGCACCAGAGACACTTTGCAGGACACTGCGTCCACCCTCACCTCACACCAGCCAGGGAAGTCCACCGGTCGATGAACCCTGAGCAGTCAACGAGATGCTCTTTGTACACAACTCGTTGGGATTCAAATGCATGCTTTTTTCTAATTCTTAAAAGTATCGTGTAATTGGGATACAAGACGTGGCTGTTTAAATATGCAGCAAAAAAGTAAAATATGATACAGTAGATTCTAAAATGCCAAATGTATGTTCTAACCAAAGCATATGATATTAGGTTAAATAAAATAAAACCTTATACATTAAGATTAGTTATTTTATGTTCTGTAAACCATTAAAGCTGACTGTATTCTAGATGAGAGGTTGGTTTAAATATGGGACATATGGCTCCCCACCCAGGTTAGCTTTCCGTCAAGGGGCGGTAGTAAAATCACAAAAAATAAATTGTCAATTACTCCTCAAATGTCTTCTGTTTTTTCCACTAATGGGAGGTAGACGCTCCATTTATTTTGCGTAATGTAAGAAAATACTGTATAGCTATGCATGATAGCTGGGTGACGACATCAGCGAAATTTTGTGATTCACAGCTTCAAACTTTGTGGGAAATAAAAGTTATTTCACAGTTTTTTATTTCTAGAACACAATATAAATATTTAGGATGATCAAACCTGAAGTCTGTCTGTCTATCTATCTATCTATCTATCTATCTATCTATCTATCTATCTATCTATCTATCTGTCTATCTGTCTATCTATCTATCATTGATTCATGATTTTATTTTAGAGACCATTGTCCAATATGTGAGAGATAGAGAGGATCTGTTTGATATATACAGTTTGGGGAAACGTCTATTTCTTTATGATTTTAGTTTTTAAAAACTCATTAAAAATGATTTACACCCTTGTCAATAAGTAGTAGAATCAATCCATTATCATTATTTTGTATGCATATTTATATCACATAATAGTAATGCACCTAAAATGTTTTCATTGGAAGCCCTCCTTGCCATCACCCTAATTCTTTGTCCCCTTCAAAGATTCTCTATCAAATCCGTGCTAACCCATAACCTTAATTTTAATTTTGCTCCTAAAAAGATATTTTGGCAAAATTAGAGCATTACTTGAAACCCAAGAATCAGAGGAGTGTGAATACGTGTGGGCTTTAAATAAAGGACACTATTCATGCAAATACCACCAATGCTCTAGACTCTGTGCATCTGGACACCAAACGATTCAGGGCGTCTGTGTTACTCACGTCTCACAGCAACCGACACCAACAGGGTGCAAACAGGTGCACTGCATACAGGCGTTGTCCATCCAGGTCTCCCCCAGTGTGTACTGCCTTCCCTCGAACTCACATAGAGCTGGGACAACACATGAAAAAAAAAACTGATTTAGATTCTTTTTCGTTTATTTTTCATAAAAGCATTAATTAATTAATTAAGGTAAAGTAGGATTTCTCACCTCTGGAATTAAAGTGGCATTCAAGGGGTGCTGAAGAGCCACAGCTGGCCCAGAACAGAAGAAAGCCTGCAGCCGCAACCATCCAGTTAACCACCGTGAGCTCCATCTTCATCTGCTCGGATCTACTCCTGATTCCTCTTCTGCCTATGTTCGCTCACTTATACATCCGGAGGCTTTAAGTCCATGCCGTGGAGGTGTGGTTGTGATGTGGCCCGTAGCCCTGGCTGGGGAAAGTGGCGCCATCCGTCAGGAATGAGGAGGTGCTGTTGTTTGGAGGGGGTTGGAAAGAAGGGAATCCTGTATCTTTTCATGGGTTTGGCACTAAAGAGATGCTCTCGCTGTGCTTCAGCAGGCATGAAACTCAAAATATGATAGAAACAATGACACATCCATGTGGTGACTAAGCAATGGAAGGGTAGAGGAGAGGTGAGCTGGAGGACACTGAGAGAGAGGCCCAAGCAGGAGGTACAGAGGGATTGGATACATTTACTATTATTCATCACCAGTAAACCCATTTTCTGTTTTACTAATGATCAGATAATGGCCTTTGATATAAGTATATAGTTGGAAAACACATGAAAGAAGGGGGAAATTGAGAGGAGTTACCCTGATCAAACATAATGTCATGGTTGGACTTAAACTACTGAGCGCCAGAATATATTAAAACTCAGACTCCAGTAGAACTCTGGATGGACAGACAAGTCTAGCATAGAGAAAACTGACATTTCTTCAGCAGGTTCCTGAAAGCATTTTTGAAACTTTTAGCTGCATGGCTCAACGCATCATGCTGGTGTAAGAGCAATCAGGAAATACTGTTGCAATGCAGGGATGTACCTGATCAGAAACACAGTTTTACTGGATAGTACTTAACAAAGCAATGTTAGCAGGAATTGGTCTATTCCAATAGAACGTTGTCTAATTAAAGGACATCAGCGGTCTCATTTGTAAAACTACTTCACTTTTGTTACTATTAGTACTATTTTTGCTACTAGGGGTGCACCGATCCGACTTTTTCAGTCCCGATACCGATGCCTGGATTTTGTGTATCTGTCGATACCCGATACCGATCCGATTCTATTGTTGAATTAATCAGCTGTATAACTTCCACCTTACGCTTTTCTTGAAGAGACTGAAGGCACCACAATTCACTAACTAAACATAACTAAGACAAAATAACAGATGTAAAGCATAAAATTACTCTAAAAATAAAATTTCAAGTGAAATTTGTTTGTGAATTTATTGTAGATTATCCACATTTTGAGTATTGGTACATGGTATCGGTTAAGTTTAACCGATACGATACATGTACATAAGACAGTATCAGGGCCGATACCCGATACCAGTATCGTATCGGTGCATCCCCACTATTCACATGATGAAAGCTATGGCACATCCACGCATTGTTTCATAGGTTGAGGTCAGATAAACTGGGCCACCTTCTGGCAACTAGAGACCAATCAAATCAACTGTTTTTTGTGTTGTTGTTTTTTTAGAAAACTCCTGCCAACAATTGGAAATCTTCCGCAGACATTGTCTGTACAAAATTAAAAGACTAGGAGGCTCAAATTTCGATGTTCATGATGTCACCCTACTAAGCATTTACTAAACGTTGAATGGCTTCGTTGTACTGTAGCTAATCTTATCTTTAACTGTAACTATATAAGGAAGTAAACGTCAGTTTGTGTTTGTAAAAAGGTGCAGCAGCATAAAATTAGAAATTAGCAACAACTTCTCTATTTCAGGCGAAGGTATCTTACTTATTTTTCACCGTGAATTGATGCACACAATACATTTGAAATCAAAGGTTTTACTAAGGGTCTTGTTTACTTTAAATATAAATATGTACATCTCCTTTGTTAACTGACATCAGAACAGGTCTGCAAAAAGTTGGTTTGCTTTTATGTACAGATCTACATTAACCCGGCGGCAGCTTTCTTTCTTTTTTTCACAGAAAAAGAAGTCAGATGTCAGCATGTTGTCATCTGACCTGATTTTACGGTGCTCTGAAAAATTATTAGCTCATCCCGTTCAACTTGTTAACTATCTGTGGACAGAGTTAAAGATCATAGGAAAAATCCACCCAAAATCTTTCACAGGAGGCCCCGGGGCCTTCTAACACATCTTCTCTGGTACCTCCACCATTGCTGGAGCGTGTTGATGGGTCCCTCAGATTATAGCCAGGGGAGCTCTTTTCATTTGCTTGGTCTCTATGAGTCAAAGTTCCCTCTTTTTTTATGGACAAGTCTCATGGACAAGCTGGAGGTCTGTTTATTCCAGCCGATACATCTGAAGAAGAATTCAAAATCTTTATGTTCAAGCTTGGGTGGTACTGTGCTCTTTGGAGATTGTGGGTCACTTCAAACTCAGAGCTCACTCCCTGACTCGTCAAGTGTGCTGTTGTCTGCGATGAAAAGGGTGGGTGTATCAAAACAGAAGATCAGGATTTTCCTGTCATGCCTTTTAACTTCATGAACATGACCTTAATTGCAGAAGATTGTATTTCAACTTGGGGGAACTTTGAAAGTGCCCATGACATGATCATTGGCATGAAAAATAGTCATACCGATTAAACTTTATTCCAAAAAACAAAACAAAAACTCGAGTTTGCATTCGTTTTGGTCATTTACTTTGATAAATCTTTACATATGTTCTACTTAGCAGTAGATTTTATGATCACATGATCACAAAACCCTTTCATTATAGATGCATGTTCGTTGGACTCATTTGTTATTCTTCTCTTCATTTTCACCTCATAAAAGATAATTAATTACATTTAAGTTTGTGAAGTATTTATAGATTATGTTTTATATCAAGCAGTTGCTAATTTTTAAATGATCAATTACCATATAGAATAGCATTCAGTTGCAATAGACTTTTAAATGTAGAAAGTTTCAACATCACGTTACAAAGTCCACAATTTTTTGGTTTCTATTAGAACTGGAAAAAAATCACTGTGAGTGTCATTATGCTAATTATGCTTCTATCAAACTTGTGTAACCCTTTTTGTTATGTACCTGTTGGTTGTTTCAATCTTTGGTTTTTCACAAGTCAAGTATTCCTCTGGGGTCATTTCCTATCTGACTAAGAAGCACTATAGAACCATACATGGTATTCTTGAGAGTTTAAATGAAGGCGCCTGGACTTATTTTCTTGTCTTGAAAACGTTTCGTCTCTCATCCAAGAGGCTTCTTGTGTTCTGAGAGCGCTAAGGAGAATAAGAATAAGAATAAGAAATTTAAAAACTGGATCTCCTACACACTGTTAAAACAACATCAATTGAGCAACATTTCGCGTTGAAAACACATCGCAATGATCACGTTTTATCTCCGTTGAGTATTTCATAGATAGAAAATGTTCATGAATGGACTGGACAGGTATAATTATATCAGGCTATCCTTCTGCACACCTAGGTGTTGGATTCTGTGCACCTTTAGACAGAAGTCTGAATCCAGTTATTTGCATAAGTAGGTGTGTAGTTTTGGCAGTATTGTGTAAATGGTATGCTGCCCCTGTGGGCTTGTATAAATTTTGGAAACTACAAGCAAGCTTGACCAAATGATCAGTGAGCAGAGCATGAGGTTGGGAAGAAATGATTCAGATTATCCCATTGCATGATTATATTTCCTTTCCACAGTATTATGGTACTGATTGAGTTGGAATCCCACCTTGGACGGTGTCCCTGATGGGTTACTGACTCAAAGGGAATCCCTTTGGATTGCCACCCTTCAAATGTTAGCTGAATTACGAATTACTTCCAAATATAATTATTTGTCAAAGAAACCTTCTGAAATGTCTCTTTTTTTTCAAATCTTTTGGGGGATTGTGTGCATTGTGTGAATTATAAGGACTTTACTCTTAAAGATAATGAAAGCCCAACATTAATTTCTTGGAGAATTAGAATACTACATCAGATCAGAAAAAAAAAACATTTTTATTACAGAAATCGCAGATCATTCATGTTTAGATGTTATTTTCAGGTTTGACAAAAGAGCCTCATCCGAAAGAATATTCCACATTACTATTATGTTAATGTATAGTGAAGTTAATGGTCTTATTGTATCTTATTGATCCAATATTTCTCTTCATTAAATAACTGTAAATTGCGATTGGCTTTAACAGGGGAGCTAATAGTATTTTTAAGTTACACACTGAATTCCTTCCCCTTTACATGTGACACTTGGAATTACCTCCAATGGCCTGACTGACAAAGGGATAGTGTAGATGTAACTGGTATCTGTTCATGACATAACGCTGAACAACGTTAGTTGTTTATTATCTTTAATGGCTTTGAACAAGCAACTAAAACCTGACAATAAAACCTATGGAGGGTGAAATGATGATGACCAATAAAATAACAAACATGTTCACTGGAAAGATGTGAATGCCCTGAAATGAGCCTAATACATACTTCTTATACTTTAATCATCATCACTCATTTAAAAACTAGAAAATATTTAATGTATTTTAATGGTGTGATAACTGAAATATTTTTCAACAAAATCCAATTGAACAAATTACTGAGAAGACTTATTTCTAAATTCCCTGTCATCCGAAAGAAAATCAAATTTTTGTCGGTTGGACGGAAAAAATGTTGCCTGGTCTGATGAGTCTGGATTTCTGTTGAGACATTCAAATAGTTCATTCAGAATTTGGCGTAAACAGAATGAGAACATGGATCCATCATTCCTTGTTACCACTGTGCAGGCTGGTGGTGGTGGTGTAATGGTGTGGGGGACGTTTTGTTGACACACTTTAGGCCCCTAAGTCCCAACTGGGCATCGTTTAAATGCCACAGTCTACCTGAACATTGTTTCTGACCATGTCCATTCCTTCATGACCACCATGTACCCATCCTCTGATGGATACTTCCAGAAGGATAATGCACCATGTCATAAAGCCCCAATCGTTTCAAATTGGTTTCTTGCACATGACAATGAGTTCACTGTACTACAGTGGCCCCCACAGTCACCAGATCTCAACCCGATAGAGCATCTTTGGGATGGGGTGAAACGGGAGCTTCCGAATGTACATCCCACAAATCTCCATCAACTGCAAGATGCAATCCTATCAATATGGGCCAACATTTCTAAAGAATGCTTTCAGCACCTTGTTGAATCAATGTCACATAGAATTAAGGCAGTTCTGAAGGCGAAAGGGGGTTAAACACTGTATTAGTATGGTGTTCCTAATAATCCTACAGGTGAGTGTATATATATATATATATATATATATATGCGTGTGTGTGGTTTGAGTGTTAGAGTATTAAAGTTTGTTTAAGTATTGTTTTTTTCTTGGTATATTTTTGTACATTGTGCCTTTAACAACGAACGCTTGAAGCTCTGCTTCAGACTGTAATAATCAACACACGATTCAACGATCGTCCTCTTGCTCCTTCTGGTCTCGCAATATCGGTACTCGCCTGCTTTGACCTTATTGGAAATTTCGGTTTCTGCTGTGTAGCTACCAGAAACCCCAAATCATGTCCGGTCAGACGGTAGTTCTACTAGGGTCTTAGCCGTAATTAAAGGCGTTCATTTATCTTTTTTTTTAAGTTTACAGTCTAATATAGCCTTTCGCTCCGCTGTCCAGCTGTTATCCGGTCTGTGTGGAGTGTTTCTGCGCCGAGCTGAGGCCTTGTCGCAATAGTCTCCCACCAAAAAACAAAACAAAACCCCAAATTGTCCGGGGATTTTAATGTTGAAGTCGTCCGGTTTGCGGGTAAAATTAAGTGTTTTTTCCCCCTCCGTCGGACGATGGACACAGACAAGTTTAACTATGTCTACAGCTGTGACCTGGACATTAACGTTCAGCTGAAGATGTAAGTGGTTCTGTTAAAGCCGTGTGTTTGGATGAATCTGTGGAACTACTTTGTTTTGTGAGGAGGCTCGGTGTGTTTGCGGTCTGTGTTGGTGCAGCGTTGGACATGTCGGTCTGAAGTGGGATTTTACTTTGAATCCCTGAGAATGCTAATTTAGTACTAAATAACTGACGAGAAGTGATGTGGAGGGATCTAATTTAGTGTTTCGGTCTTCATATGCCCTGTCACTTCATCGGTTTCTGTTCATAATCAGCTGCAGGGTTTTGATTAGCTGGATTTTCCTTTGTGTTGTGTATTTTGTTTATGCTGAGACTTTATCAAGTTTTTTATTAAGTATCTTTTAAGCGAAAAGTACTTATTTTCAACTCATTCACTTGTACTGTAGTGTTCCTTTACATGCTTATTGGTGGTAATTACACAGACTGTGTATTCTTTATCCATCCATTATGCTTATTTATCAGTAATTAACTCGCCAATTGTCAAACGATTCCTTATTAAACTGGTCAGATTGTGAACAAGCTGTCGTTTCAGTGCAACAATAAAAAACATGCATTAAAACTGAAAAGTCCCACTTTCTTTCATTGTATTAACGCATCAACAACCAGAATGTGCTTTGATGCTTCTTGATTTTAATATAACAAAATTCTAATCAAGTTACGAAAAAAAGCCTGCTTCTCATAAATAAGGGGTCATCTCGTATAGTAATTCATATGGTTTTCATAGTTTTTAGAAATAAAAATAAAGTTTTCTCATGCATTCATATTTATATGCAAAATAGCCCACACTAAGTATCTAGTTTCTGACTGGGCAGTTCAAACACGTTTTTGCATTAGAGCTGAATCAATGTTTGAACATGAGTATTAGTAGTAGTAGTAGTTAACCTTTTACAGTTTTTGTTGTACTCTCTGCTTCATTAGAAAACGTGAATCATTTTTGCCTTTATTTATATTCTCCTCCAACAGAGGGAGTTTGGAAGGAAAGCGAGAGCAGAAGAGCTACAAAGCGCTGCTGGAGGACCCGATGCTGCGGTTTTCAGGTCTGTACCAGGAGAGCTGCTCGGACCTCTACGTCACCTGCCAAGTGTTTGCCGAGGGGAAACCTCTCGCCCTGCCCGTCCGCACGTCGTACAAAGCCTTCAGCACACGATGGAAGTGAGGGTTGCTTCTTCCTTTGTTCTCACGCGTGTGTTTCTTCTCCTGTGATGATCACAAGTCGCCTGACTTGATTTTACTCGTGATGCAGCTGGAACGAGTGGCTGCGGCTGCCGGTGAAGTACCCGGATCTCCCGCAGAGCGCCCAGGTTGCTCTCACCGTGTGGGACATATATGGACCTGGCAGAGCCGTTCCTGTCGGGGGAACCACAGTCACATTGTTTGGCAAATATGGGTGAGTCTTCTCTAGCGCAGTTCAGACGAACGAACAGCAGTTCATGGCGATTCTATATTTTAAATCACAAGATCCCATCACAGATGACGTCTTTTTTCTACCTGTGTCAAAGTGTGCTTGAATAATTCTCCCCTGTGACACTTTTAACCCCTTCGCTGCTACTGCTGTAGCATGTTCCGGCAGGGGATGCACGACCTGAAGGTTTGGCCAGGCGTGGAGGGCGACGGAGGGGAGCCCACCAGCACACCGGGACGCACCAGCAGCAGCCTCTCAGAGGACCAGATGGGCAGACTCGCCAAGGTACGGACAGAAAAAAGGAGACGTGTCGTTAACGGTGTGTTATTCACTGCATGACGAAACAGAGGAGTGACGGGGCGAAGAAGAGACAATGCAAGGTAAACGGGAACGCTGTTTTCTGAACCGTCGTCTGTTCCAGGGCCCTGATCACAAGACGTGTGTGTGGACTCTTTGTGTACGAAAGCCTTCGCCAAAATGTGTTTGGTTACAAACGCCAAACCACAGTTGGTCTCTGTTCAGCCTCCGTTTAGCTCCAGGTGCTCTGTGTGTGTGGAGGATGGGGGACTCCAAATGCATTTTGACCCAGGTTTTTTGGTGTGAACACGTCTGTGTCCAGGTGTATGGCTGTCTTCCTTAAAACAACACACACACACACATATGTCTGTTTTTAAGTTTTCTGCTGTTACTGGATATTTACGTGTTTTTGAGGTGTGTTGCGTGTGCATGCATTTCATGTTTACGTGATGCGAAAACAGACACACTTGGATTTTTTGTAATTACCTACACTGGATTTATGCAAAAGCTCACTGATTGCTAAGATTATTTTAGACCTCTAAATATAACAGGTCGATCCACCCTGATTGGTGATCAATCGCTGGAAACTCAAATCTGTGGTCTTTTTTCCGATCAGCGAACGCGTAATTCTGCACTGCTTACTGCGATTACTGGTCTCAGGTAGCCTCGTTGATGAAGGATAAGGAGACATTTTTTTTAGTTACTCTTCTAGTTAATAACGAGCCCGACAGAGATCAAGTGTACCAATCTGTACCCCTGGTGTATTAAATCATGTATGACAGTGTGGTGGGTGTCCCGTCCGATTGATAATGGGCTCTTGCTGTTTGTCCACTAAGTTGCTCCTTTGGCTGACCGGTAAGTGGGCATGACTTTCACCCGGGTATCGTTGTGCACCTTTCCACACATGCATTGTTTCAGGTTCCTGCAGGAAATTAGGCTTTATTAACAGTGCAAGTCTAATGCTCCCAGTGTTATTCTCATATATAATCAGTATCCGAACTGACTGGAATTCCAATGTCTTATAGGCCTACAGTTTCTTTATGTGTGGATAATTTAGCATTCTTTGCAGAGATTGGTGTTATGTTCAATACAGACTTGCATTCAGAACTGGGTACTCTATCAACAGGTAACTGGTTAACTCATATCTCTGTAGTGCGATGTGTTTATGTTGCGCCACCTGCTCCATGCATCTATGCATCCCTGAATCTCAGGGGGCAAGGTGGACATACACTGTGCGATTTTTGGCCCAGTTCTAGGACATTTTCTAGCCATGCCACACATTTTGTCTTCAAAGCCGCATGAAATAAATATCACATTTGTTGTGCATTGACCCTGCCGGGCTCCGTAGGTATCTACAAAAGTGTGATTAACACATACGACACCTAGGTTTATAGCCTACTTGGCTGCATGTGAAGCAAGGTGCGTAATGAGAGCCTGGGTGGGATTCGATCTCCTGACTCCTGGGTGAAAGTCATGCATGCGCCAGAGTGGAATGTTCATTCGGACAGGACTCCCACACTGTCACATAAGGTTTAATAAATCAAGGGAACGGATCCTTAAACCTCAAAATTATTTCTGCACCTGACCGCAGCTGGGCTCTGTAACTTAATGCCATAAATTAGGGGTATAATGATACATCGATTGTATCGATGCATCACCCCTGCGATCAAATCGTATTGTTTAAAAAAACGTATATCGCTTTGTATCGAATCGTTTGGCCTCATATCGATATGCATCGTATCGGTCCAAAAACGTATTGTTACACCCGTAATACTAAAAGAACTAGCTTGTTCTCATGTTGCACTTTTTATGTTTATGCTAGAATATCAAAGGAGAACTAGCTTGTTCTAATATTGCATTTTGAGTGTGGTTACATTTATTGACCTTTTGGAATACATAAATCACCAAAGCAAATAAAATTCCTTGAAAAGGCATTCGTTTGTGTTTGTGGAGTAGCTTTCAATTAGTATAAGTAATAGGTATAGGTAAGTAAGTGCTTTGTCATTGTACAACCGTACAACAAAATTGTGTCACTATCGAATCGATGTATCGTATCGAAATCTACTGTATCGTATCAAATCGTATCGTTTAAAAAAACGTATATCGCTTTGTATCAAATTGTTTGGCCTCATATCGATACGCATCGTATCGGTCCAAAAACGTATCGTTACACCCCTACCATAAATACAACAAGATATTTTGAAATCATTTTAGGCCCAAATTAGAGCCTAACAATATCCATGGCTGTTTTGGACATACTTTGTGATATTTTGTTGTATTTAAGTGGTACTAAATTGCATTTAAACATCCATTGCCATCTTTTTTTGGCAATAGAGTTTTGCTCGTGTCTGCATGTGACTAAAATTCATACCGATGCATATTACACAGCGCTCCCATATTCACGTTTAATGCTTTTTGTCATGGAAAGACTGTGTCATTTATCCATATGTGTTCAAATGAAGTCAAAGGAAGCAACAGTCTTTAAGAAGCTTTTCTTTTAATCTTTTTTTTTAATTATGTTTGGAGATATTCCTGAGGTTCACTCAGGCAGCAAGGGAGACTCCAATCAGATAACAGGGAGACCAAATGGGGAACGGTGAAGTAGTTCTGTCTCTTTTAAGCTCTGTTTGCTAAGGGACCTAGAAATGTTAGGAGCCTTTTGGAAACCTGCAAGTAAAGATGATAATCTGCTTTCTCCCAGAAATGCACATAGAGACTGCTGTAGAGTAAAACTAGATTGCTAATGTAATATGGTAAAGGAAATGTAAAATGTCTAGTGGCTGAAAACGGCTTTGGCAGGTCAAGATGTTGAAGATCATGAAGGAAATGGGGCATAAAATGCTAACAGAAAAGCCACAAAATCTTTAAAAAAAATACTGTTGGTTTTTTTGCTGCTGAAAGGTCTATATCTTGTTTAAAGTATAAGATACAATTTCAGACAGATGGATTTTTGTCCATAATCTCTGCTTTCGTTCCGAACACTCCCAGTCGGTTTCCCACTCTCCCGACTGGATCAGCTGCTGAACATGTGTGTGCAGAAATGTTCGACTGGCTGCCGGCCTTGAGTTTGTGCATGATAGGTGGAGCTCACCAGCTGCTATCCTGCCAGGAGTTCCACGAAGACAACGGCATTTTATTGTTTTAGTGACCATCTTCTTCACTCCATCTCTCGTCTCTTTGCTCCCCATCTCCATCCAGCTGACGAAGGCTCATCGGCAGGGCCACATGGTGAAGGTGGACTGGCTAGACCGGCTGACCTTCAGAGAGATTGAGATGATCAATGAGGTGAGATGGTTTGGCCTCCGAACTGCATAGTTTATAGATGCATGTAGATCAATTTTATAAATTTTTATGCTTTTTGAGCTACAGTACTATAAAAAAATAATGAGATATAAACAACTAGTAGTTCTTTAAACTTTTCTTTCAGGTAGGAATGTAAGTCATCCTAATCCATATATATTCAGACTTTCTAAAGAAACATTTCAGTTTCTCTTTGAACTGTGGTTTCTTTTTTTAGTTCTGTTTAAGCCACTCTATTTTTAGCAGTTGTGCTACCTAAAAATGAATAAAGAGCCTGATATGAATAGGTATGTGTACTGGAAAAAAATGGGTGATATGGTATGAATCACAATACAGGGGGACGATTTGATATATTGCGATACTATTAGTAAGACTGTATATTGTAATTTTTTAAATTTTATTTACATATATTATTTTACTGAATTTAACTGTAGAAAAACCGTCCCAGCATTCTAAACACTCCAACCTGTTTCATACATAAACACATCCAGTTTTAATACTAGATCTAGTTGATCCACTGGAACACGATTGTGAAAACAGCCACCAACTAAATTCTAAAAAACAGACTAAAAATAAAACCCCATAAATTATCAATACAATATGGTAACAGAAAATGGTCCCATATACCAGCGTATCGATGTTCTTACAACCCTAAAAATTGATGTCTTTAAAAAAAAGGAACAAGTTTAGATACAGGACCTAGAGATCCATTATTTTGCGTTGCAAACTAACCTTTACCCTTCAAACTGTGCTGTTAGTCAGAAAAAAGTATTGAGTTAGATTAAGAGTATTTTCCAGATCTGGATAAAAGAAAATTAGACTAGAAAAAAATATTGTATTTCGAGACTTAAAGTAACCTGGCATCAGCCGGATCTATGTGTAGCCATGTGTCGAGCCTACGCATTTCGGAAAACTCCAAATCTCACAAGAATACATCTTGCAGAGCAAGGTTAGACTTTAAGACCATTAGATTGGTAATTAAGTTCTGCTCATCTGTCCTTTTTTCTGTCAACCTTTTACCTCATTCGTCCATCTGTTCATCTTTTCATAAAACTTTTAGAAAAGTTAGGAATATGTTCATGCTTTCACAGATTTAGTGAATTAACTGGTATCTATTTATCTGTTTATGGCAAAGTGTCTAAAGATCAGGTAAAAAACAGATTCTTTGCTAGGCTGTGTGCTGTGCTCAACACTGGATCGTCTCTTCATCCAAGTATTATTTCTATGTCAAACTACAACTGAACCAAAGAAATAAACAGAGATTGAGAGAAAAAATAAGCATAGCATAAAGGAAAACATTTGAAAGCCAATTAGGATTGGTGTGAAAGATAACAGGAAGTTCTGAGTTCTTGCGAGCTACAGATGAAGACACAAATAAATTGAGGAAAGTAAATCTGTGTTCCTGCAGAGTGAGAAGCGCAGCTCGAACTTCATGTACCTCATGGTGGAGTTTCCTCGCGTCAAAACAAACGACAAGGAGTACAGCATTGTCTACTATGAGAAGGTGAGTTTCACGTTTTTTAACATGCAACAAGGTGTAATCCATGCAGCACGAAGCTTTGAGCGTTGTGTTTTTTGATGCTGGAGCAGCTGATGGTCCCTTCGTCTCCCTACAGGATGGAGATGAAGCTTCGCCTGCCCTCACCAGCAGCGACATCGTCAAAGTCGCCGACCCACATTTGGGGATGGTGAGATCGAACTCAGATTTACGAAAGCTTTGGAGATGTTGATGAAGTCTAAAAACAAAGATTTAATCTGACTCACTCTAAACCGTGGTTATGCTCTCAGGAGAACCTGGTGGAGAGCAAGCACCACAAACTGGCTCGCAGCCTTCGCAGTGGACCCTCAGACCACGACCTAAAGCCCAACGCCGCCACGCGGGATCAGCTCAACGTAAGGAGCTATAGCAGTTTGATCTAGTAGTGTATGAACCCCAGCGGTAAATAAATGTTTGGACGTCACCGACAGATCATCGTGAGCTACCCTCCAACCAAGCAGCTGAGCTCTGAAGAACAGGACCTGGTGTGGAAGTTCAGATATTACCTCACCACACAGGAGAAGGTGGGGAAGCACCCAGCGCCGGCATTTTTTCTTTCATATAATTCTCTCCTTATAACCGATAGATAACTTTGCATAATTCACAACACACTCCATTCTTCCTCCTCCGGCTGCAGGCTTTGGCGAAGTTCCTCAAATGCGTGAACTGGGATCTCCCCCAGGAGGCCAAGCAAGCTCTGGAGCTGCTGGGCAAGTGGAGGCCCATGGATGTGGAGGACTCCCTGGAGCTGCTGTCGTCTCATTTCACCAACCCCACAGTGAGGCGCTACGCTGTGACTCGCCTGCAACAGGCTGATGACGAGGTACAGCCTGATATTGTCACCCATAAAAAAAATAAAAAAACTGAACATTTTTTATTGTAGAAGGATAATATCCCCCTGCAAAAAACTTATTGATACCGAGTACCAATACAGATACTTCTACCACACCAAAAAAATTCAATGATTTGGAGGACAGATTTTAGTTTCTTCTCTGGCTGTTGCAACAAATAATGATGAATTGAATAGAAAAACAATATTGATAAACATGACCACAAAACAAAAAATTAATGTGGAAAAAACAAACATTTTCTGTAAAATTATAGAGGTTCCACATTTTTAGTTTCAGTTCATGGTATCAATTAACTAACCAATTACATTAGAACTGTATCTACCCCAATACCCAATACCAGTACATCCCTAATTTCAAGTATACCTGTTTGGTGGAGATATTCTAGAAAGGAAAGTTATTGGCACCTCCGTACAATCTCTTTAAAATAAGCATAGCTATAGAATACCTATGTAATAATTTGCATAGCCACATCCAGAAGAGCCGATGGGGCTTTACGCCTCAACATTCTTCATTCATATTCCTCAGGTGTCCGCACAAAAGTCAACTGAAAAAAATTTATTCTATCTACTTAGTTTAGAGACAAGAGCATCTCCCAGTTTCTAAACCCTAAAACAAAGTAAATGTCAGTGTAAAAATTGTTCACTTGAAAAAAAAAGCTGTTTTTCTGAAATTGCTACAAAACATTACAAAACTAAATGTTAAAGATACATTTTTATGAATTTACACATTAATGTAAATAAATAAAATAATACATCTGTAGTGCTTTTACACTATAATGTTCTTTGCCTGTAGCATTATTAACTGGCAAAATAGGATTAACTCCCGTTTCTTGGGCTTAATTGACTTTTGTTTTGGTAAAAATGTCTCTTATTTTCATTTTGAATTTGCGCCTGATCAGATATAAAGCCGTATTGAATCTTCTAGTCGTGGCTTTTTGGTAAAGGTTATCTTGTTGTTTCAGAAAAGCAGAGCATTTTCTTTTCTTTTTTCCGAGTGAATACAGTGTGCTTCCATACACATGTACAGGTAGAGTACTAAATCCTAGAAAAGTTTAAAGCAGCTGAAGTTCTGACAAGGTTTTAAGTTTATCTGGCCTCCTCTCACAGTGAGGAGGAGAAATGCAGCAAATAGTCTTCTTGTTTTTACCAGATCTTCGTCACAGCAACTATAAACGATCTGGTTTATTATGGCCAGGAAACATTTCAAACCTGAAACGTCAACATTTCTTAAACTCTACCAGGGCTTTAGCTGGAAATGTGTCAGACGAGAGGTAGGTTTGGTGTGAAACTAAGGGGCAGCACGTCGAAAGCACCTCGTGCTCATATCTGTTTTAGTATGGTGGAGGATGTGTGATGCTGGGGGCCTTTTTCTCTTCTAAATGCCATGGGAACCTTGTTAAATGTTAGGATACTTTAAGTAAAAATCTGCTGCCAGTAGACTCAAAATGGTTCCTCTGAATCTGTGATTTCAATTCAGCTTTTTTACATAACGCCTTATTATAAGAAACGTCGTATCAAAGTGTTTTACAAATGCATCCTATTCATATGCTGTAATGTAGAATCCAGCCGGGTTCAAATCCAGTTCATTCCAACATAATTTAGTTAGACATTCACATTCAAATTTTATTGCATACAGTGCAAAAAAATCCTAATGTTAATCCAGTACAATCAAACTAATGCTAATTAGTGGAAAGTCATCCAGAATATTGCGTAGAGTCACTGATTTTGCAGCAGTTCCTCCTCCTGTTTAAGCATGTGGCGACAGTGGAGATGAACCACTCGGGTTTAAAATGACCAGAACAGGCCAGAAATGGTTCCTCTTTTTGTTATGAAATGTACTTTTATTAAGAAGTTGGGAGTTTTTGTTTTAACCTCTAGATATTATTCCACTGCGGTACAGTATGGATTCATTTGAAGGCTTTTTGAACATCTCTCACAGGAGGCTGCTGCTGATCCTTATTCTATCCCCTGATCCTCTCTTCTCAGGACCTGCTGATGTACCTCCTCCAGCTGGTGCAGGCGCTCAAATACGAGAACTTCAGTGACATCCAGGGAGGCTTGGAGCCAGGCAGCAAGAGAGACAGCCAGGGACTTTCAGATGACTCCACGCTGGACAGGTCAGAGCAACATCAGCACGGCTGCTCTGGCTGCACATCACATACAAGCCACAGCGACAGGGATGAGCTGAAGGGGGTTATTCTCTGGAATCAGAGTAGAAATGTCAGCAGGTGACCTTGGGGCATTTTAAAATGATTCTAAATATACCCCCACGATATTCACTCGGTTGGGAAAAGTTAGCTGATTTGCAACATTTGATTATTTCTGTTTCAGGAGGCGCAGAAAACGCTTTGGTTGTTAGGATTTCACTGGCAGCCGTGCAGCTGAGGCTGCAGTCTCAAGCTGCTGGCTCAGTACAAACACGTAGCAACCTCAACGACTTCAGTGTAGAGCGATTAAGAGTGCCGCATGAAGACATTTACCTTTATAATCTGCTTTGTGTCTGTTTGCAGTTCTCAGATAATATCTGTCACATCCGGGTCATTGACCACCACGCCTCAGAAGGGCAAGGAAGGAGCTGACAGTGAGAATCAAGAGGTGAGAAAAAAACCCTCCAAAAAAACTGGGGATCAAAGAAACACAAAAATGACGTCATAAGAAGCAGCCTATAACATCAGAAATTTCGGTTTGTGCTTAACTGTTGTTGTTTTAGCAAGACCTGTGCACCTTTCTCATATCTCGCGCCTGCAAGAACTCAACGCTTGCCAACTACTTGTACTGGTAAGTACTGGTCGTCATTCATCTGACAGGAGAACAAGAGCAGCACAGTTCATTGGCACAAAAAGTGACTCTGGCCCAATTTTATGGAAGCTGTTAAAATTCTCTATTGTAAATTACAATATTCCTAAGGTTTTGTGTAGGGCTAACAGTAAAATATTATTGGCAAACATCAAAGAAGATAAAAAAAAAAGAGATAGAAAGTCAGTACAATCTGAAAGGAGCAGATGTCTTTCATAAACCCAGATTCAGAACCAAAGTTATGGAACGGGCTGTTTTCGAAGTCACTTCAAAAAGAAAAGGCAACAAATAATGTACGCTTAAAGTGGCAGTGTATAGTTTCTACCATTATTCTCTGGAAATATCCATCAAATCAGGCTGAAAATTAATAAAATGTTGTTCAATCATGGAAAAGTATTGGCTGCTTCATAACATATTACTAGGGGTGCACCAATCCGATTTTTTCAGTCCCGATACCTATGCCTGGATTTTGTGTATCTCGATACTGATCCGATACTATTCTTGAATTAATAAACTGTATAACTTCAACCATATGCCTTTCTTGAAGAGACTAAAGGTACCACACTTTACTAAACATAACTAAGACAAACATAACAGATGTAAAGTATAAAATTACCACAAAAATAAAATTTTAAGTGAAAAATTTTATCTTTTTTGTGAATTTATTGCAGATTTTCCACAGTATTGGTTCATGATATCAGTTAAATTTAACACCGATACAATTGCATTAGACGTTATTGTGGCCGAAATAAGTATGTGTATCAGTGCATCCCTACATAGAACCATAAAAAGGGTCTAAACTACATGGGCGCAGGTCCTAGTGATTGAGGGTCGGCATATTGGATGCTGCGTTTCCTTCTACCTGAGCCGATGTGGACAAAACGCCTTTACTCATTCTTGAATACGTGTTTACATCCTTATAACCTCGTCCTCATTAGAAGTTTAAATGAAGAGCTCTATGAACAGGCTTAAAAAAATAAAAAAACTGTCTCCACCCCTGACCGACCGACCAACCCGTTCCGACATGCACTCAACCCAGGTGCTGTCCCCGTTCGGGGAGAGGTGCGCAATCAGCTGTTGTGTCCGAGCCTTCGTGAGACATGGACCTGGCCCACGGCTCCGCCTCAGAGGCAGAAGCCCACAGGGACGGTCAACACCACCAGAAAACTAGAGTCAACATCAGCATTGCATTCTCTTAATGGAAATACTTGAAGGAGCAGCAAAATCTAAGGAAACATGCAGAGATTGCATGCTTTCTGCTGGACAGGTAACAACTGTCACCGTAATGTTTTTTGTTTTCACACTAGCACCAGTCACGGTGAAACTACTCGGAAATGTGTCGTTTTTTTCCCCATATAGCTCATTCTGTCTAACACTACAGTTTATTAATTTGCAAAAATATCTGAATATCAGTAACGTACAAAATGCAGAAAACTTTTGCCTTTCACAGATGCTGTTGTTTTACACATTTACCTCTTTACTCGCTGCCTGTGATGAAAGAGAGTCTGATGTGCTTCTCATTTTGCTGCATATTTTTCTCTGGAGGTTGAACTGTCTGCCTTGTGGTAGAAAATTGCGCAATTGCGATTTTTGGCCTGTATGGCCATATGTCGTCACTCGAACACAAAAATACAGCTTGCTTGCAAAGATATAGGTATGTACCGCCCCCTATCGTCAGTAAACTACACACCGCCACTTTAAGAAACAAATCCAAACTACTATATTAAATAATATAAAAGGCAGGATTGGAAAGAAATCTTTAGAATGGATTTAATGTTTTTTTCATGCTTGTAAAAAGCTGTAAATGCTGTAAATATGAACAACAATATGTGTAAACATTGTAAAAAAGCAACTTAGGAAATGTGTTTTTACAAGCAATAAGTGAGGGGAGATATCACAAGATTAACCTTCTTTCTGCTTCCGTTCATTCAAGCACCATTAATTCGACATTTTTTGCTGTTTATTGATTTTTATTTTACTTTTGAAATGATTCAATAAAAAAAAAATCCACACCTTTTTCTTATCAGGTATGTAATTGTGGAGTGTGAGGATCAGGACACGAAGCAGAGGGATCCCAAGACTCATGAGATGTACCTGAATGTCATGAGGAGGTTCAGCCAGGCATTACTCAAGGTGAGTATCAGGGTCCTTCCTGTCAGAGGGAGCTTCATCTCCAATCTTTGAACACGGCCCGGGGGAGGCTGAGGACTTTGAGTCTGAGTGGGCCATGTTGCTTACCTCCGTTGTCGGACCTGGCTGACAGGAGCCGTGGCCACAAGGTGGTCGTTCTGCCAATGGTGAGCTGCTGACCTTGATGTGGGACATCTTAGGTCAGTGGATGAAGACCTCCTCAATCCCACCGACAAAACTTCCAGCCTGGAAGCCGAGTCTGGGGACTTTGGGTCTGGTTCTCAGATCTCTGTTGCCAAGAACACCAAGGAATTTAAAAATCTCCTTGGAGGCAGGGTTCTGGGGGTGGATTAGATTCACCTGGAGTTACTCAAGGCTCTAGATGTCGTAGGGCCGTTACGGTTAACGCAGCTCTGCAGTGTTGCGTGGACATTGAGGGCAGTTCCTTTGGCTTGGCAGACCGGGGTGGTGGTGTTGAAAAAGGGGGACCACAGAGTGTGTTCCAACTACAGGGGGATCACACTTCCATGGTAAGGTCTATTCAGGGGTTCTGGAGAGGAGGGTCCAACGGATAGTCAAACCTCGCATTTAGGACGAACAATGCGGTTTTTGTCCTGGCCGTGGAACATTGGACCAGCTCTATACCCTTAGCAAGGTCCTGGAGGATGCATGAGAGTTCGCCCACCCGGTCTACATGTGCTTTGTGGACTTGGAGAAGGCGTTCAACCGTGTCCCTGAGGAAATCCTGTGGGGGGTGCTCCGGGAGTACGGGGCAACCAGGCCCTTTGATACGGGCTGTTAGGTCCCTGTATCACCGGTGTCAGAGTTTGGTTCACATTGCCGGCAGTAAGTCGGGTTCATTCCAGTGAGAGTTGGACTCTGCCAAGGCTGTCCTTTGTCACAGATTCTGTCTAAAACATTTATGGACAGGATTTCTAGGCGCAGCCAAGCCGTTGAGGGGATGCGTTTCGGTGGCCTCAGATCATGCAGTCCTGTTGGCTTCATCAAAACGGGATCTACAGCTTTCATGGAGCGATTCGCAGCCGAAGCAGCTGGGATGAGAATCAGCACCTCCAAATCCGAGACTATGGTGCTGTTTTGGTCTGTCGCGGTGAAGAGAGATTTACCAGTCGATCTACGTTCCTACCCTCATCTTTGGTAATGAACTCTGGGTGGTGACCGAAAGAACAATATCACGGATACAGGCGGCTGAAATGAGTTTCTTCCGCAGGGTGTCTGGGCTCTTATTTAGAGATAGGGTGAGAAGCTCAGTCATCCGGAGGCGGCTCAAAGTAGAGCCGCTGTTCCTCCCATCGAGAGGAGACAGTTGAGGTAGCTCAGACATTTGGTCAGGATGCCTCTTGGACACATCCCTCGTGAGGTGTTCAAGACTGGAGGGACTTTGTATCTCGGCTGGCCTGGGAACACCTTGGTGATTCCTGCCGAGGAGCTGACCCAAGTGGCTGGGGAGAGGGAAGTCTGAGTCTCTCAGCTCAAGCTGATGCGAACGAATGGATGGATTATCAGGGTTTTATTTCTACAGATTAACATGTGAACATGTTCCGTAACAAACTGACTGCTATTTCTTCTTGGTCTCTTTTTTTTCTGCAGGGTGACAAGAGTGTGAGGGTGATGCGATCCCTTTTGGCCGCCCAGCAAACCTTCGTAGACAGGCTGGTGCAGCTCATGAAGGCCGTCCAAAGGGAGAGCGGGAACCGCAAGAAGAAGGTAGCCGTTGTTTTTATTCAGCTTTAATGCAGAATCAAATCAGATTGTAACCAAACATTTAACAAGTTCCAGTAATTATGGGAGCAACTCCAGATCTTAGCAGTTCTTATGGGTGCTGCATTGCATTGACATGTCTCTGTGGTTCTGTGCAGACGGAGCGGCTGCAGGCTCTGCTGGCCGACAACGAGAAGGTCAACCTCTCGGACATCGAGCCGATTCCTCTTCCTCTGGAGCCTCAGATCAGGATCAGAGGGATCGTCCCAGAGACGGCAACGCTCTTCAAGGTATACAAGACATTTTGAATCTGATTTCAAGGGGGCGCACAAACTTTCCCCGAATCGCTCATCTTGTTTTCAGACAGTAGCATTGCGACAGATCCTGTAAGAGTTGTCTGACTCTGTGTGTGTGTGCGTTGGTCTCAGAGCGCTCTGATGCCAGCCAAGCTGATCTTCAAAACTGAGGACGGGGCCATGTACCCTGTCATCTTCAAACACGGGGACGACCTGAGACAGGATCAGCTCATCTTGCAGATCATCTCGCTCATGGACAAAGTAAGAGGCGCTCGTGTTCACTTCAGGGCCCTTTGTTTTCCATTTGATGCCATGCAAAGGAAGACCACTTAAATGTTTGTGGTGTTTAGCTTCTAAGGAAAGAGAACCTGGACCTGAAACTGACTCCATATAAAGTTCTGGCCACCAGCACCAAACACGGTAAGCACTCAACAACATCTTACTTCCTCTGGAGGTGAGACAGAAGTTGGTTGTTGCTACTACTAGATTTAATCTGTGCCCTAAATGACCAAATGCGTAATGTTGTTCCAGGTTTTATGCAGTTCGTCCAGTCTGTTCCTGTGGCAGAAGTTTTGGCTACTGAGGGCAACATTCAGGTGAGCTGATTTAACCACCTAACCTGGTGGCATGAATAAGAACAGGCCTTTGATTTATGTCCTTCTTATTTTGCACAGAGCTTCTTCAGGAAGCATTCGCCGAGCGAAAAGGGCCCCTATGGCATCAGCTCGGAGGTGATGGACACCTACGTCAAGAGCTGCGGTGAGACACTCCGCATGCAGTGGCTGCAGGAAAACAACCAGCCAAACTTGCCGTTCTATTGAATGTTTCTGTCTGTCTGCCTCTCCAGCTGGCTACTGCGTCATCACGTACATCCTGGGAGTTGGAGATCGACACCTGGACAACCTGCTGCTGACAAAGACTGGTGGGAGGAACGCATCTGTAAACCCGGCCGCCTCCACAAACAGGCCTTCCCTAGGATCACCCTCACTCTTGTGTTTCCAGGGAAGCTCTTCCACATCGACTTTGGCTACATCCTGGGTCGAGACCCCAAGCCTCTGCCGCCGCCCATGAAGCTGAGCAAAGAGATGGTGGAGGGGATGGGGGGAACGCAGAGCGAGCAATACCAGGAGTTTAGGAAGCAGTGTTACACCGCCTTCCTTCACCTCAGGAGGTAAATTCAGAGGAATAACTTGTGGAATATTTATCCCAAACCCTTAATTTCAGCAGAACTAGAGATTAGTAGGTGTTTAATTTGAAACAGTCAGGTTTATCAGTATATTGTAAGGATTCTAGTCGAATTCAAATAGGGACGTAAGAAAATATCAATACACCGATATATCATTATATTTTATGTCACGATATTGCATCGATGATCAAAAGCAATGTATCGATTTTAATTAGGCCTATTATATCCAGGGTTTTTCCTGCGTTCAAATTTGCGTGGCAGCCGCCTCCAGCTAATCTGGTTGCCGCCCCAGACTGATATCGCTCTGTCCCCAGCTATATGGATGTTATCATAACTACAGTTGCAGCGTTGCACCACTATAGGGGCGCTGTATCAGCAGCGGTGTGCCGGGGGAAACGCAGAAAAAGAAGATAAAATTGTTTTCCATAGAGTGTAAAAATGGGGTTTTCCCGGTAGTTGGTGCCACTGGTGTCCTGATTTCCCCCCGGCTCTTCAACCAGGTAAATGTTTTGTTTTTTGCATCCAAGCATGTCATGTTTATTTTTTTAAAACATCCTCCGTTTCAGAGTAACGTTAATGGATTTTAGCGTTACAGATATGACCTGGGAAAATCAGCCACTATTTAAAAAAAAAAAACTACCACGTGAGGCGAGTCAGGAATTCAGGTGAAACAGCGCAGACAAATTATTGTAACAAGCAGTTAAAAGGTAAACATGGTTGTGAAAATTGCAAGCAGGGACTGGCAAGGGTCAAAATCAGGGTCAAAATGCAGGACAGGACAATTTTTATTACGAGATTGTCTCCACCAAACCTGAAGCCTTGTTCATAACAGCCTCACGTCGCCTTGAAGTGATCGTTTCGGTGTCTGAACTACTTTTTCCGTGAGCTGCGAACGATCCAGTCATTTGCCAAACTAAAGGCAATTTTTCTAAATAAAGTACTGCAGAATACAAATGCGATCATATTTATGGATCTAAACAGATTATAGAGATAATATAGAGAGCTTTCCTCTTGTCTAATTCACTGGGAAACAGAAAATATATTTATTAAATGTGAAGAGTAGATAAACAAATATGTGTATTTCAACAGTAAATACTCCTCTCTACTACCGCGCACACTGTCACGTTTTCTTTCTGCACAGATGCTACTTTCAAGATTTTTACAGACTCCTTTCGGCTCCACAAACGTTCTGCTATGTTGCAGGTACAGTTTCAAGATGGGAAAATACATAATCTAAATGTCATGGGTGTGACGGAAGTTGTTTTTTTTTACTGTGAATGGGTAAAAAATATGGATATAATATTTTTGTTTGACTCCCACTTTTTATTGTGTGGAGAGAGTCTGAAAATCTCTCCAATTTTGCGCTGAATGCAGATTATTCTCACTATTTCAGTATCCAGCGCTCCCAGAGAGAGATTTGATTTATCCACCTGAAACAGCAGATTAGCTGTGGGAACCTGTTTTATTGCAGGACTCTGATCTATAAATTAAGTTGAAGTTTCTCTGCACAGAATGGGCAAAAACAGCAAAGGTTGCAAAGGTAACGCATTCTTTTGTTGCGTATATTATTTTGGGGTGGATACGTATAAATTTGAGCTTTGAGCTTTATGTGGATTTGTAATGTCTGCCATTTGAGAAACAAAACACGTAAACCTTTGGCTTTCAACTGTTATTAATGGAATAAAGATGCGTTTTTCAACACCTGTTTATACCTTCAGTGCTTATTGTGATGAAACGTGGAACAGAATAATAATAGGCTATGAGTAGTTCATAATTAAAGTTAATAATAATAGTTAATATCTGGCTGCCAGATGTGTGGATAAATCTCTACAACTCAATGCACTTTCAGTTTAAAGTTGGCTCCTTATTTTTGTATGTATATTGTTTTAGTGCTATTCATTTAATGCTTTAACATGATAGTTGTCATATTCTTATTAGAACACTTAACAACAAAAATATGTTGCCTTTAAAAAAAGTGAGTCAGTTGAATGCACAGAATTCATGGTCAGGATGGTACCACCTCTGCCTCAATTTGAGCCTGGAAAAACCCTGGTATCAGTACTATTTATTATTCTGTTCTGCAATCAACTGGATTTTTGGAAGACTGAACTTTTTTGAAAAATCACAAAATTTTCTGGACGCAGACCATATTACATGGGGTGTTTGTTTGTCTAAACCCTAATCAGTCTCGCCAGGATTTTGCAGCACTTTTGTGTGATTGTTGCGGCCTAAAATCCTAAATCCTAGGATTAATCCTAATCCTAAAAAATGTAATCCTAAATAACTCAGGATATAAAAAGAGGTGATTGAAACTACAGCTTCGGTTATTCACATAAAAACTGCTCTCCTGAAAACGTGCACCTCGCAGCTGCTGTCTGTGCATCATTAATTACAGCCGATTGTTTTCTCATCAAACATCCACGGATCACGTAAGTGACCTATTTTGAATTTAAAAAACGGCAAATTTCGCCAACAGGTGATGGATTTTCATGACTAGACTGAGGAAACTGTATCCCATAGAACGTTCCTTGGCAAAATGCAAATGGAACATGTTTTATTCCTATCACATAAGAAACGAGGAGTGTACATTATAGTCACGGTTGGTAAAAGGTGCGGTAAAGTTGCATTATTTGGTTAAAATTGCTAGACGTGCAGAATTTGCAGGGATTGGCTGAATTTGCGTTAATAGAAGCAATCAAAACATTGCGAATTCCTGGAGGGGGTGCCTAATAGATATTTATGCACACTTCCAGTGGGTTTGGCCTTATTTCTCCATAGCGCCCCATAAAAGCAGTAAAACAACCAGCCCCAAGCCATACTTTTATTATGAGGATTATTTAATATCGGTACACCTATGTAGTGTCTCAGAACCTACAAAAACGTCTCTTGGATCCGTGGTCCAACCCCTACAGGAAGTCTGTCAGTTTGACTCTAACCCGTCGTTTTGTGCCATTTACACACGAATTACTCCTCCTAGAGCTTTTCACTTACAGACTTCAAAATGACTGATGATAATCTGTCACCTAAACTGATGTATTTTTTTCATTTGGAAAGGTCCATATTACACTTCTTTACCTAATCAACATCTAGATGTGATTAGTTTGGGTAGTATCCATCTAGACCAAGATTTTTCAGAAGAGGGTGTGGCTGGCGAAAAATGGTGTCACGCCATGGAAATACGTTTGGCTCTAACTTCCACATAAATCAGATCCGCACCAAATTCACCAACATGAATATTAGTTCAGCCTCTAACTGATATGTACACAAATATTTGGTATGTGTAGCCTAATTCCACCCTTGGAATAATTAAAATAATCAGCCATAAGCAATGCTTTCAAATGAAGGAAATGTCTACACCCCAGTAGTTGTCTGGGGAAAGCTTGGAACACTTTGTCGGAAGCGTTGAGGATACAGTCAGGTGAGGCGAGGGCCGTTTAAGGCGGCTTGCAGCATTAATTAATTAATATAACCTCTAGTTGGTGGCCGTTTCCACATTCATCGTTCCAGTGGATCAACTAGATCTAGTAATAAAACTGGATTTTTTAAGCATGAAAAAGGTTGGATTGGTTAAAATGCTGTGACAGTTTTCCTATAATTAAATTCAGTTGTAGAATATATATTTATTGCAATATATCGCTCCCCCTGTATTATGATACATATGGCATCACCAGCTTCTTACGTATGTCATATTTTTCCCTACTAATTTAGGTTTAAAACCTTCACTGCAGTAGAAATTGTGCCCAGTTTTTGAGGTTTAATCCTCCTTTTATTTCTTTCCTCAGGTACTCCAACCTGATCCTGAATCTTTTTTCTCTTATGGTGGATGCTAATATTCCTGACATTGCTCTGGAACCTGACAAGACTGTTAAAAAGGTAACAAAAATGCTGACTGAACAAAAGATTTCTCTGTAAACCATTAGAAAAACATATAGTAGGTGAAAAGCAAGCGGGTTGGAAAGAGGTAGATACATAACCCCTTGAGTAGAACCACCATTTTTCTGCTGTTACAGGAGCAAGTTTGTTGGGGTGTGTCTCTACCAGCTTTAGCCTTTAAAGACTAAAAGTTTTGCCCACTTTTCTTATATTTGTCTTCGGGGAACGTAAGTATTTGAAAACACTGAGATTTTGCAAGTTCTCCCACTTAGAAATTATGGAGGGGTCTGAAATTTCCATTGTAGGTGTATTTCTACTGTGATAAACTTTTTTTTCCTTTTAATTCAGGAAATCACATTGTATAATAAAAAAAAAAAAATAGTTGTATTTTATTGCTGCGCAGAAGTATTTTAACATTATTTGGCAATCAGCAAGAATTCTGGCTCGCAAAGACCTGGTATACTGCCTTTAAAAATTCCATGTCTACACCCCTTATTAATCTAAATTAGTAGCACCTGTCTGAGCTCGTTAAAGACACCTGTCCACCCCACAGTCAGACTCAAACTACTACCATGGGCAAGACCAAAAAGCTGTCAGAAGACACCAGAGACAAAATTGTAGACGTCCACAAGGCTGGAAAGGGCTATGGGACAATTGGCAAGCAGCTTGGTGAAAGTAGATCAACTGTTAGACTAATTGTTAGAAAATGGAAGATGCAAAAATGACAGTTAGTCTCTCTGAAACTGGGATGAGAATTCCCCTCTTGTGATATCACTGATGATAAGAAAGGTGAGGATTCAGCGCAGAACTACATGGGAGGAGCTGGTCAATGGTATGAGGAGAGCTGGGAGCACAGTTTCAAAGGATATTGTCGGTAGAACACTATGCCGTCATAGTTTAAAATCGTACATCGCTCGAAAGGTTCCCCTGCTCAAGTCATAACGTGTCCAGGCCTGTCTGAAGATTGCCAGTGACCATCTGGATGATCTAGATGGGAGAAAATCTAGTCAGATGAGACAAAATGTAAGTTTTTGGTCTAAATTTCACTTGCCATGTTTGGAGGAAAATGAAGGAGGAGTTGCATCCCAGGAACACCATCCCTACTGTGAAACCATGGGGGTGTAAACACCATGCTTTGTGGGTGTTTTTCTATGAAAGGGACAGGACAACTGCACTATATAAAGGAGAGGATGAATGGGGCCATTTACTGTGGGATTTTGAGTAAAAACCTCCTTCCCTCAGTGAGAGCATTTAAATTGGGTTGTGTTTGGGTCTTCAAACATGACAATAACCAAAGCACACAGCCAGGATAACCAAGGAGTGGCTCCGTAAAAACATATAAAGGTTCTGGAGTGGCCTATCCAGTCTTCAGACCTAAATCCAATAGAACATCTTTGGAGGGAGCTGAAACTCTGTGTTGCTCAGTGACAGCCTGAAACTTGACAGATCTAGAGAAGATCTGTGTGGAGGAGTTGGTCAAAATCCCTGCTGCAGTGTCTGCAAATCTGGCCAAGAACAACAGGAAACTTTTGACCTCTGTAATTGCAAACAAAGGTTTTGCACAAAATATTAACACCGATTTTGTCAGGTGTTCAAATACTTATGTCTAGCAATAAAATAAAAATAAATTCTTTACAAACCATACAACGTGATTTTCTGATTATTTTTTGTAAAAATACAGTCTCTCCGTGGAAATGCACCTACGTTAATATCCGAACCCTGTATAATTTCTAAATAGGAGAACATGCAAAATCACATGGTGTTCAGATGCTCATGTTCCTCACTTTGTTATGTAGCTTCTAAGAACATAAAGTGTTTAGGTCTTGTAACAGATTTTCAATTGAATTAAGTCTGGACTTTGACTAGGCCATCCTAGCACATGAGTTTGTTTTGATCTAAGCCAACTGTGTATTTAACTTCATCCATCCTTCCATCAACTCTGATCTGCTTTCCCATCTATGGTGAAGGAATGCATTCCCACCATCAGACTGGATCATCCTCTGATTACTGTTCACACTGTCCAGCCCGTCATGTTACACGGACAGCCATGTTGGATTTAGTTTTACAACCCAACCCTGCTTTAAACCTCGTTGAGGCTTCTGTAACTTCATCCCTGACATGACTGACATTTTGAGGCGATTGTTAGTGAATAACAATACTTTTGACCCTGAGTCTGTGATCAATAAAAAAACATTCAGCTTCCCATCAGATCATGATAGCTGTGATGTTAATGTGCCCCCAGGTGCAGGATAAGTTCAGACTGGACCTGTCGGATGAGGAGGCGGTTCACTACATGCAGAGCCTGATCGATGAGAGTGTAGGAGCTTTGTTTGCTGCTGTGGTAGAGCAGATACACAAATTTGCACAGGTGGGTCTAATTTAAAGGTAACACTCTGTTCAGCTGAAGGTGTTATTTTGCAGCTACTGGTTCGAATAGATCACAAAAGTGTAAACTTTCTTCAAAATAAGATGGAAAGACGTCTCGTTTTTTTGCTGAGTTAACTTTTCAATTTCTGTTCTTTTTAGTATTGGCGCAGATGAACAATGCAGACGGCTGATACGAGGCTGTTCTGGATTAAAGCTTTGCACAACAAATAAACAAGTGAAAGCTCTGGCCCGTCCGAGTGTTCACGAAGGCGGCAAAAGAAAACCCAGTGTCGGTGGGGCCAAGAATGCACTGCCAACGTTCACTGAAAGATGACAAACCAAGGACATGTAAATCTTTGTTTTCGGCTGTATATATGTTGTAAATTAATCACTGAATGACTGAAACGTGAGGCCAAATAAAAGACTGTTGCCACGACTGAGCATGCCCGCTCCTGTGTTTTTGCTCCGAGGTAGTGTATATTTTCTCATCAGTGTGGCCCGAGCGGTGCTGCTGAGCAGCGTTTATGGGACGTAACGCGTTTCTGCTGACCCCATCTTTGGACGGTCATACTGGCGATTCTGGGGGTAGGAACAAGCTGAACTCTGAGGTTTGGTGAGTCACTGAAAGAGTGACTAAGCATTTCTGTTCGACACCGAGAATGCCAGCAGCGACTGGTTTATATCCGCTTGTAAAGCTTGGTTTCCTCCTCATTACTGGTTAATTTAACATGCAGTGCTTGTAATGAGGTAAAAAGGTTCATAATACTTTTAGTCTGAGCCAGTTTAGTCGTATCATTCCAGATTCGGGGACATTTTTGTCTAACATACAGCTTTTTACATAAATCCTTATATTTTTCCTTTCTATAAGCTTCTATCCTTGGATAATAGTGCAGTGGAATATTGGGATGATTGCAGTGCAGCCTGCTAATCAGACATCAACTGTATTCAGGTGTGCTGAAATAGCGAAACATAAAACATGCAGTATAGTATCTATAGATGTTTAGATGGAGATCTTCCACATAATTTTTTTATTTCATAACTGGCAATGAGCACCAGAGTCCAGACCTTGATTCAAGTCGCTTACCTTTATTTTGTTTTATGGATCTCAATGATCAGGTTGAAGTGGCACAGTAGCCCCAGACCATCATGCTACCATCACTGTTGGTGTTTTTTTATTTTATTTTTTATTGTCTTAAATGCTTTTACTTGTACTGCAGATGTAACCGGATGTATGTCTTCCTAGCAGTTCCACTCTTGTCTCATGAGTCCACAGAGTATTATTCCCAAAAACCTTTGGGAGTCTTCAAGATTTTTAGGGAAATCCCAGGTGGGCCTTGGTTTTTATTGTTTTTTGATTAGCAGTGGATCTGGCCTTTTGACCTTCCTAATGGATGCCAGTTTTGCCCAGTCTCTTTCTTGTTAAACTGTGAACTGATACGCTGATAAGCCTTCAATGTTCAACTGGTTGCATTAGATATTTTCTCCATTTACAGATTAACGCTCAAAACCCTAAAATTTGTAACCTTTTCCAAACTAGGAGGTGTGTGTACCTTTGTTTCTCTTACCTTCTTGAGTTTCTTGACAGTGGAGCATTACAGTATGTTACTTCATGAGATCTTTAACCCTACTTTGTTTTGTCAGGTTCAGGCCTTTTACCAATATGTCTGGGTGCTATTTAGATCATTTTATGCATTATAGAAAATTTTTTTTTTTAACAGTTTCAGGATACCGGTTCATGCCATTGTCATGTTTGTGTTAGATCCAAAGAGAGGCTTTTAGCTCCTAACCTTTTACAACATTAATGCTAAGCTAAATAACTGTCAGAAATGTTTGATTTAAAAAAAAATAGCTCCAGGTATAAACTAAAGCAGACAATAGTGAAGAAAGAGCATGTGCTTACCTCTGAAGTCAAAACGTGGATCTGCGTGTGAGATTTAACAGAATCTAATGCTGTTCTGCCAGTTTTCAAACCAGGGGAGTATTCTACCTGCTATTAGCAGAACTAGCATATAACAGTATTTTACTAAAGGATAATGTTTACTAAAAAACTGTAGAGTTTAAAGATTGGATATGGAACATCAACACGATAGCAACATCTAGTTTATCTAGGTTGTAGTTACAACAATAAAAACATAATTCCATCTGTTGGGTTGCCTGGTTCTCTGCGATACGCCCACTGACCAATCTGAACTGTGTTCAGTGAGGAATGTATTTTAGAGGAGTTTAACTGACAGCTAACGTTAGCAAAGTAAGCAAGAGTTAGCTTACCGATCCAAGAGGAAATTATGCCGTTCCCATGTGTTTGATGCAGAGGAAATGTTTTATGTGGGTCCATCTAGTGTAGGCTTCACCTAAAACTACTCTAGTTTCTGTTCGTCTGTGGTCACTCCTCTCCTGAGATGGATACCAATATCTCTGGGGCTTGCTGAATCCAAGATTTTTTCCCAGTGCCAACCAAGCTGCACCGATCATATAGGTGGATCATAGAGACCATATCTGTCGATCCGCAATGGCTGCTACTGGCTGGTAAACATAACGTCATTGTTGTGTCCAGTTAAAATTTACATTTTATTATACTGTATTTTAATTGAAATATACTTTTTTAAGGAAATGCACTTTCATTCTGCACCCCTGTAAAAGCCCTGTGGATGTATTGTTTTTTTAATGTAGCTTTTCATGAAAATGTTCCATATTCAACCTTTAATGTTTGAAAATGATTTTTTGGGATACAAGTGTCAAAGGGGCCAATTAAATTGGTGATTATGGCTTCGTCTCACATGTGAAGCTGTCAGGGTCTGGTAGGAAACCTCCAACTTTTAAACTGGGAATTAAGACTTTGGAAAATGTACTAATGTTTTTTTCCAACATAAAAAGGTAAAACCTTTCAACTACTGACTAAAAGTTTAATCAAGTAAACCACAAATTTCAGCCAACAATACACTCCTGCTTTTTTTTAAATTTTCTTTTGTCATGAGCTTCCCTTCGTTATCTGTTCCTATTTCAAAAGTTGTTTTAAGAAGTCTGGTTGTGACCCATTTAGGTAGTGCAAGTTTCACTGTTGTCCAAGTCTACATTTTCTGAGTGCCAAACAGCATTGCAGACATTTTCACAGCAGTAAAGTTTTCAAAGTCTCTGTTCCATCTATGTTACTACAGGTCTCGTTTGATCCGAGTCAGCATTTTTAGATTTTAAACTAGAAAAAATTAAATGCAATGCAGATTCACTCTGATTAAACACCCAAATTGTAAACTGGGAATTAAATATTTACACCAGGAACATTTTCTAGTGGCGGTATACAGCACAATTTTCCTCCAGGGCTTTACACTCTGCACAGCACAAACAACTGTTGCTTTCAGACCATATAAAAGACTAATTCAAAACAATCTGAACTATTCTTTAAACAAAACAAACCATCACACTGTCATACAAACACAATCAGGGCAATATCAGTTGAGGTCAGAGACCTTATTGCAAACAGCAAGTAAATATGTTCTGCTTCTTGATGTTGAAGCTGGTTGGATCTTGACTATTGTGTAATCAGGTGGTGATGAAACAAGCCAACTCTTCATGCTTTATGCAATCGTCCAGTCCTCCCCACTGCAAAAGCACCGTGCTGATGAATAAAAACCAATTCCACTGGCTCTGTTACGAAAGCCCCCCAGGTCTGTGTACATTCAAATAATTGTGGATGGCCAAACCCACAAAGCATCTCAATGTTCTGGAAAGAGTGCAACACCAGCAAAACAGAAGGCGAAAAACTGAGGGGTATCAGTCAGTTGCAGGGCAACAGTGAGTCAGATATGTCTTTAAAGCAATAAATGATGAAAAAATCTGCTTTATTTATCTCTGAGGCTACCAGAGTTTCAGCTCGTAGAGCAAACAGAGAAAAACTAAAACCACATTTAGGTTTTTCACCAAACTGTGTATGTCTACACAAACAGAAAATGATTTTTGCCTCAGCAGTTACTCTCAGTCGTATCTTGGACCTCCCTTATGCTACACTGTGACAACAGATATACTAACACAGTTCAGATTGGGAGAAATACAGGATATCTAACAGTTAAATAAAGTTTTAAATGAGTAATGGAATTACAAGACCTGAGAAACCGAGAGATATCTTCAATGGACACATCTCTAAGACTTTGGGACTCCTTTGAATAGCGGTGAGAGCCACTGTCTACAGTAGGACAAAGAACCTGGAACAGCAATATCCGAGAACCCATCGGCTTTGGATTTACTCATTAAAGTTATTTGAGAGATTAGAGCTTCATTATTCCGTCTTTATTTGTGGTAGAAGGTAGAACATTCAAAAGCAATTTTTGCAAACTTTTCACACATTGGTTTAATCGTAAGGAGGATTTAAACAAAAGAATGGATTTTTGGTGCTTTAAAAGGGAAGTTCGCTTTTTTTTTCATGCTGTTTTGTCGTATTCCAGGGAATTTATAGGCATTTTTTTCCAAGCATTAATTCCAAATTTCATTGAAATTTTATCTGAATTACATCACAGTCCGCCATGACAGTTGAAGTCCTGCTCAGACTACAACTACCATGGGAACTGCAGTGACATCACTGAATTCGCAACTTGCTATAAGTTGTATTAAAAGCCAGTAAATCACACTGCAAGAACACAGAGAGGCACTTCCGAGACGCAGGAAACTCCAAGGGAAATAGTATTAGATATGAATAACAAACCATTGGTTAAATTAAGGAGCTTTGTGGCAGATAATGCCTTATTTAAATGTGGCACTTCGCCTGCCCTCAAAACTCATATTACATGGATATACGCTGATCATAACTGGATATATAGTCTCCCGAAGGACCTTAAGTGGCTCGAAACTTGTCTGGCTGAGTAAATTAATGTAATGCATTTATATAAAAGGTCCAGGTTGAAAGAAAAAGAACGTCCCCTTCAAATATTGGAATAACGATTAAACACGATATGGCATAAAATCAGTGTGACATAATTCTGGTTATAAATTGACCGTCTTTTTGTCGTCTATTGTTGACCATCTTAACAAAAGGTTATCTGCTCATAGATTCGTGTTTTAAATCATCAAGCAGGTTCTACGTTGAAATAAATTAGAATGCAATTTTTTACATGATATTAAGTGAATTCGCAGCTGTACTCTGTGCCTCTATTCACTTCTAAGGCCTCTTTCACACCGGACCAGGACTGGACCACAGAATTACGGGCCTATTCAGGTTGTTGAAGTTACCCTTTTTTTATGTATTTTTTTGGAGCATCAAACGCATAGCACTCTCTGCGTTATTTGTGTTGGAGCAGGAAAGTTTCATTAGCATGGTAGCATAGCTCATCGCTGGGTACTGCGTGGAGCCGGATATCAGCAGTGCTAGCTCTTCCATGATTGATGGACATAACGTTTCTGGCTCGATAACCAGAGAACTTGAAGGAGCAACTACGCTGGTCTAATGCCAAGACTACAGCCTAATCATTCTTTGCTCGATTTGATTTAATATAACACAGTTGGCTGCACAGATGCTGCAGTTGATACCACATATTTACCTTCATAACATTTTCTTAAAAATAAGAAGTTAGCACGCATTTTTCGTATTCAGTGTTATTGTCTTTTGAACTGCATAAGTAAAGACAAACATTTGGGTGTCCTTCCACAAGCTACTGATGATAGCTCTCTGGAATTTTGGCCCAATCCTCTTAACAGAACTGGTGGAACTGAGTCAGGTTTGTGGAGTGTCTTGTTCACACACCTGTATCAGTTCTAACCACATGTTTAATGGGACTGAGGTCAGGAGTTTCTGATGACCACTCCTAAACACTGACTTTGTTGTCCTTAGGCAACGTTGAAACCGATATGGGTGTTTTATTAGGGTCATGGTTTATTTGGAAGACCAACGGGGCTTAAAGAAAGCCTTCAGTGCACCATTGCGTTGAGCGATATGCAATACATTACCAGGGAAATGAGGTTGCGGAGATGTGGAGAAGGACACACACCTCCAAATTGCACATAGGCTGCTTCCCAAAGTCGGGAGATTTTTTGAAAAAACAAAAAAATTCAAAAACAAACTATTAATCAGCAAGGCACTCTGTAAAAAAAAAACTCCCTAATCCCCATTCTCTTATGCTTTTGATAAATTGATGGAAGTGCATAAAACTATGAGCAGCTATGGAAAACCTTCCTGACAAGTACTAAGAGCAAAGTAGGCAAACCAGGAGATAAATGGAAGTTCCTAATTCAGTGTGCTCTCACTATTTCAGTTTTCACCTCACCTACATGTTTTCCACATAGGGGGTTTTGACAAAAAAGAATTGCTTATGTCCGAGTCAAAGCCTCATTTTTGCTTCAGTCTCCCATTATGACAATATGCCGCTCCTTGAATGGGATGTAGAGGCTGGGTTGAGCTCTTGTTTTCTACGTTTGAAGTCATGTCCTTGTGAAAGCGGTGAAAAGAGTCAATGGAGCTGTGTTCATCTATGAGGTCCAAGTGGATATCACCTGGGTCGACAGGGACACAGATGGGAGAAGCCAAATAATCCTCCTGAACAATTCCCTAAAGCAGAAAAAAAAGGTAAGAAGGCTGTCGTTCGAAGAAAGAACCCTGGGTGAAGTTGGAGAAAATCATACCAGAGCCTTTGGTTGATTATCAGGAGCTGGTCGGTCCCATCTGGGTTTTCGCAGGAACACAGTGAGAAACAACACAAGGAACAGAAAAGACAGACCAATTCCAAGACACAGCATTGGCAGCGTCCCTACAGACACAAAAACATAAGCGGCCAACAAAACTGCAGGATTAACAACGAATAAAACACCAGCAGGAGATTAATTCGGCTGTTTAGATTTAGCATTCGGTTTTATCAAACAGGCTTACCATATGAGACCTCTCAGTCAGAGTGAACAGTGGCAAACAAACGCATACTTTTCTTCAGATCCCAGCTGCTTTCGTAACGATCTGACACTCTCTTACCTGATCTGGAGCCGGTTTGGACACAGCCAGGAGTAGATTTGGGGGAAGCAGCCATGGAGAAAGTTGGGAAGGAGAAGTTGGCCACAGCGCAGTAGTTCTGACCTGGAGACAAACCTGAGAACTCCACGCTGGAAGCCACTTCCTGGGTCCAAACCGTGCGACTCTGTTACACACAAACAGGAAAGACATTTACATGAAAAGTTGTGCAGTCTTGTGCAGAGATTACCAATACACATCTTGCTCCTGTTTTTTTCAATCACTGCAGTGTTTAAAGTGTACGTTGATCAATAAGACATTCAAACTTGTTGAATTTTTTTTTTACAATTTGGACATTGTTTACATTCATTTGAAATTATTTTCTTGTATTTTGTTTTTTGATTTCAAATTCTTTCTTTATTATTGCACCAGTCAGAGAGGCAATCCAGTGTCGTACACGAGTTTCTGTACTGACAATAAAGTTATTCTATTCTATTCTATTCTGTTATATTGGTAGAAATGTTGCACGTTCTAGATCAATTCAATTACACTTCAGCTTCAAACAATTTGTCTAACCCTGGGATACTATAAAACAGATTTAATGTCAGACCTGGTTGTCAGAGTGATTGAGCTCATTGTAAACAGTTACTGTGGTCCAGGGGTCTATCAGAGTTGAGATGGGACAGCACACATCACGAGAGCACCTCCTGTTGGTAGCGCAGGGAAACTGCACCTTCACAGATATACTGTCGTTCTTCAAAGAGACGGAGACAGATGGAGGGCTGAAAGCTGCAGGGGGGGCGGGGACAGAGAACCCAATGGTGTTATTTTCGTCAGGTTTATTTGACCAGAGTTGTATTTAACACCTTAAAACAGGTTATGTCATATGAAGCAGCGGTTTCAATCCAGGGGTCAGACAGTCTTTTATCAGCAGGTAGGAAAAAAAAGATCATTTGCAGACTCCCATGATAGCCACTCACTGAAGTCGCTGTAGTCAAACTTGTGTGGCTTCATCCAAACAGTGGAGCTGTGGGTGAGGTGGGCTCCAAGGCGAATCATGCTGTACAGCTCAAAGTTTGAAAAGACCTGGGAGACGTCACAGCTTTGGGAGGTGATCCAAACACACCACGGGACATCCTGCCAGGGATCCCTGGAGCCCAGAAACACAAAAGCTCAGATGCATAAGAATGACTTTCTTGTTCTGCTGCTCACACTGGTTTTTACTTTTTTCAAAGAACATTTTGTAGTTTCTAGTTTACGTAGAACACTGCATATGTCCTATTTCTGTTGATACACTTTAAATAATTCATCAGATAATTTGTATTTTTTATTATCGTTTCGCTTCCTTTGAATGAGAGTTAAAACTTTTGTCCAAGCAAATTCTTTTTTCTTTTGTTTTTGGCTTTCCTGAACTTTTGAGATAGCAGCTTTTTCCTCACATTTTGATAAATTTGTATATTATTTAAATTTGTTAATAGAAGAAAGTAGGTATTTAGAGAACGGAGCTAAAGCAGGTGTTTTATAAGTACTGTTAATCTAGAACAGACATTTATAAACCCTCACTGGAAGACCTTAAAATGTAAAGTCAAATTAGTGGAAAATATCATCCAGGAACAAATTTTAGCTCAAGGAACTTTACATTTGTAGAGACAAAATCTATAATGTTTGACAAAGGAAAGACAATCATAATTACCGTTTTAAAACTGGGTAATTAAATTAGTAAACTTTGCCATACAAGCCAGTGTGAGAGATTAAATATGGAGACTGAGCCTTGTAATAATCCACAGGAGCACGAATGTTCCTATAATCATGTTATCTTAGCAGCAAGAATACTGGTTTCGTTTAGAACGTTAAATGGTTTTTTTTACTATCATTGATTGCACATACCTACTTTCCATTTTAAAGTTACCCGACACTTATGGTTACAAAAGCAGTTTGACATGTTAAAATAACAAAGTTTACAGTATTTTATTGGAGATTTTTTTTGACAAACAAAAAGTATCACGTGTCTGTAAAAGTGAAAGAAATTGATAAAACTGTTTTCTTTTTTTGTCTGTTTTGCACAAAAAAAAGGTAAAATGCCTAAATGCTTTGATAATTTCCAATATAATTGTTGGTAATGGAATACTTTCAGACATAATCTCTACTAGACCCCATCTCTTTGTGATTCCCAGTGGGGCTTGAGCTGTTTTGTGAAGGTTTGTCAGTGGAAATCAGTGAACAAACAATATTCAAAGAGATCAAGAAAGTTTACAGTGGTTAGGGGGACAGTTGTGGAGAAGTTTTTAGTTAGATCCTATCACAATACTCTCAACAAACCGCTATTAATTTAAAAACGGATAGAGCATGGTGCAGCTGCAAACCTACCGAGACATAACCATTCCCCTGAACTGACAGAAGGGGGGCGGGTAGCATTAGTAGGAGACACATTAACAGAAACACTGTTAAGTCTTTCACCCTGCAAAACTGGCCTTTATGGAAGTGTGGTGTTAATATTTCCAGGTTATGTGAATTAATTGATTAATTTCGTATTAGTAAATACATCTAAAGAATATGGCATAATAAGAGATAATTTCACATCAGTGAGAAGGCCTTTCACCTTGTTCCCTTGAGCTGCAGTGAGAAGTGTTTTCGATTAACCTTATTATAAGGACATAACATTGTGGGTGCTAGAGGCAGAATTTTATTCAGAGAAGACAAACATGAGACGGTGTTCAGGAGAGCTCGAGTGTTACCCAGACGGGCTCCTGTACAAGACTTGCCAAGCTGCTTAATGAAATACAAGAACACGCCAATCAGGACTCCAGGCTCATCCTTGTTTAGAGAAGTAATGCATTTCCATGATAGTGGCAAGAAGAAAGACATTATTTAAAGAAAGTAATATAAAGTCCTGCTTGTGGTTACCACAAGACATGTGAGGCAAAGTGGAAACATGTAGAAGACGAGCCTCTGTTAAGATAAGACTAAAATGCATCTTTTTGGGCTAAAAGTAGCCATTGTGTGAAGAGGCTTAAGTAATGATGCACACCATTTTGCCATCAGGAAAAGGCTTTAAGTCACCAGTGACATAGAAGCTGGTCAACGTATGTGGGAAGATAGATGCAGCAAACTAAAAGGCAAACCTAGACAGACAAAAAAAAACTGTTAGAGGCTCCTAAGGACTTAAACGAAAAATACACCCCATGCCTTGTTGCATGTGTAGGAGGTTCAGAACGAAACATATCAGTGTGATAGAATGGCTCAGTCCAAGTCTAATCTAATAAACAACCTGTGGAAGGACTTGAGCATTGATATTCACAAAAGCTGAGTTTGAGTTATTTTGAAGAGAAGAATTAGCTCAATTTTCAGTCTCTTGATGTGAAAGGTGTATTTATAGTAGATATATGCCGACCAATGAACGCCACACACATTGTGGATTCTGTTCTTTTAGAAAACCCTCATGATTTTTCCTTTCACTTCACAACTATACTTGTACTGGTCTACATAATAAAACAGCTGTTAGTTTTGCATGGCCTTTACTCTCCCTCCTGTGTTATTTGCTTTTAAAAATGTGGACTTGCAACATTAGTAATCCTTACTGTGACTTAATACAAAGTTTCTGCAATAAAGTCACCACCATGAAGGCTGCATACTATTAAAGTTTGTATTTTATTACATTCTGCACTCATTTATACCATATCGTCGATATATATGTGTTAATATTATATTTTCACACGATTAAAATGTTAAAGCAAATTTATTAGCAATGTGTGGAATAGCTGCTGTAATAAACAATGTTTATATGTACCTATGAGTACATATCAATCAAATAACTAAAGCAGGAGTTGAATTTTGAATGTGGCCCACAGGGATTAGGACTTACCCCTGAGTCTTTGTCTGAACGGTGTAGGTGATATTGGGACTGGCATGGGGACAATCCCACCGCAGGAGGCAACCTAAGTCCAGCGATTCCACAGCAGAGTAGCAGACTAACCCAGTCGACCCTGAGAGATTCGCACGAAACCCAGACACAGAAATAGCATAGTCACACAGGTGCTCACTGACTCCTTAAGTCCAATTGTCACAACTTTGTTGAGCTTCACAAACATGGTGCACATGCCAGAGAACCTACCTTGATGCAGCATTTAACAAAAGATGCCAAAAAAAAGAAGAATCATTAAGGGAGAAAAAAAGCTCTTTAACAAATAATCATTTGTTCAGTGAGTATTAGAGCATCAAAAAGCTTAATTTACACTTTTTGTCAGAGAATCCCCAAACATCTTCAGTACTCACCTGCACTGAGTCGGACAATGACAGACAGACCAAATATTACTCCACGCCATGTGAATCCCTGTGTCCGCATGGCCACCTCTGAACTGAGGAAAGTGAGACTATGATAAGCTCAAACGACATGTAGCTTAGAGCATCGGAGGTTACTGACTCCCTTTAAATCAGGACAGCTGAACATATGATGAGCCATACACAGAAATAGTAGGAGGCAGGAGAACTGGCTGCAGGGAAGACTGACAAACAGGAAGGTGGAAGGGGTGGAGAGAGATAAGGATTCAATTAAAGGCTAGTGATTTTGTAAGAGGGGATAGGCTGTGTGATCCAATTAAAGAGGAAGGTGAGAAAAGAAACTCTGAAGGGGGGCTTTACAACCTAACACTTTCTTTATTATATACTTATTTAATGTATTGGTTTTTACAGCTCATTAACTGGAGCTAATGTTAACGATCAGAGTTGAATTATCTGTAATAGGAATAATAAAGAGAAAGTAAAGAAACAATGGGAAATTATGTCATTTAAACAAAGTATTAAAATGATAGTTTCCTATAAGGTAATTTAGCAAATCAGCAATTTGATGTGTATTTTGTATATACTGTAACTCCTTGGTTAAGAAGGATGGGAAATAAAGTATTTATGCCAGTTTTCTGATACTGTATCCCTTAGTTAATAATGACCCTATACACCAAAACAAAGAATTTAGAATAATTTGACGTTTCGGTATATGTTCAGTTTATATAAAACAATTTGCTTAACTCAGGTTTAGAAGTCGTTGACTTGGTTGACTCGCATACATCATATTCTATAAAACATGAAGCTTGTCAAAGAATAGGTTTATACCCAAATCCCAAAAAAACTCTTCAGTCTAGTTTAAATCTGAGTTGAATCCTTGTACAGACTTCTATACTCCTCTTCCCCTCTAGTATAATTCTATTATACTATAAACTCTTTTTCAAATGTGGGATTATATTCAAATTCGACCAAAATCCAAAAATTTTATAATTCAAGTATTTCCCAATAGCAATCCAGTCCCCCCATTTTCCTGAAGATTATAAATCCCTGTTAATGACTGCTATCAGCTGTGGAGATAAAAAGTTAAACACAACAAACGTCAGTCATCTGCTCCTCCTGTACCTGTGGAAATTGTTAAAACAAATTAAAAAAAATAAAAAAAAATAAAAATTGGACTCATACTACCACTACTACTACTACTACTACTACAAACTAATAATAATAATAATACACTAAAGGTTAGAAATAATCAAAAATTGATCATAATTTAAGAGTCATAAAAGTGACTTGAAATGTTTCCATTAATCATTGTGGAATTGTAGTTCTGCCGATGGAACCTCTTTAACCAACATTAAACGTTATAATTTCCCTATAATCTTTTTTAACTTGCCTTTTTGACCATGTTTAATAAAGAACTTCAGATCAAAACTTGGATTCCAGACATATTTTCAGTCTCTAATTTTTAGAGCTCTGTTCTAACCTATACCAAGTTTTCTTTAAGCAGACCAACCCTTCCCTCTGGTGATTTATATTAGGAAAGGCCATGTCTTGAAATCCCACTGGCGGCAGACCTGGCCTAAATGACCAAGTCCTCCCACTCATGAAACGTTCTTAAGAGGCTGACCCTCCAGTTGGTAAACCCTTGATCACCCAGCCAGACCCCAGCCTGCTGGGATTCCCAATTATTTATCACAAATTTCTTTGTTTTCCTTTTTACATTTTATTCCTTTACCATTTTCTATTTGTATTAACTTTATTTTAATCTCACAATCTTGCTTGCTATATTTTAATTGGAGACAATGTGCCTGTCTTGATGTTGGAGTGTACACAAAGTTGTATCTTATTACCCAAAGCTTGATAACTATAAATTAGTTACCATTAGAGCTGGGCGAGATGAACTAAAATCAATACTGCGGTATATTGAGCAGTACACCTCGATAATGGTAAGTGGACAAAATGACAACGCCCCGGTAGTTGCCTAATTTACATAATGTAGTTGATAATATTCCAGGATCCCATCCTAGAGAGATGTTAAATGGAAAGTTAAAATTTTATATCTAGAATCTAAAATTTCACATTAATAATGTTTTCCTTTTATATAAGTATTTTAAGACAACCACAAGATATCCACTTATATGTTGAACCTCAAGTTTAAATAAGTTCCTTCTTGACTATGCAATTTCAGGAATTTCAGTTTTTCCAACCAGAAACTAAAACTATGGGGATGTTAATATATGATAAGAAATAAATGAAATGTTTATATTTTTACCAATTTTAGAACATTTCAAATGTGTAAATGATTTAATTACAAAATATGTAATTTGCTTATATAATTCTCAGAGAAGCCAGAATGTCTCAGATTTATTGAAAGACATTAAAAACAAAATTTACCAAGTGCAGCATGTTAACTTACAAGCTAATTTATGCTAAACTTTTTTGTTGCAAAGACGCCAATACTGTCTAATAGTACTTATAGGCTACTATGCTAACTATAGATACAAAAACACAATTCTAAACATTCCAAAAATTAGCATGCTAATACGCAAGCTTAACCCTTCCTCTTATTAGCTCAAGTGAGCTAATAAGAGGAATGAAGTAGTACTGGTTAAATAAAAGGTATTTAGAGAAACAAGTGTGTGATTTTAAAGGCTTAGCTTCCAAGTATTGACATTTTTTTCAATTAAGTGCTGTATCCTAACAAGCTAAGATGAGCTAAACGCTTTGAGTGAAGAGAGTCTGACGCTAAAGACCACCTACAGAAGCTAAGAGAATGTTGGTTCTGTGTTAGTTTGGAAGTAACCTGGCTGAATAAAACCCGATTCTGGACTCTACCACAGGTCCACGAAAGGTTACTGGACCTGATTTGGCGCTTAAAGAAAACAAAAAAGTAATGGGGAATAAAAACAATTTAGCATCAGAGCTTAAGCTAAAATAATTTGAAACATTCTGATTCATCCAATGTGGAACTCTTTTTGGTTCTGTCCCTTTTGGCCCATAGCCATCTCAGTCCCTTATCCAAATTGGTACCATAGCGGTAGGTTGCAAACAGGTTAATGTACGAAAACCCGCCACTATCTAGTGCAATGTTGCAAAGGATTAGTTTTTTGAAGCTGATGGTAAAAGTTTTTTAGAGGCAGATGGTGTCACTAGCAAAAGTATCCCTAAGGCAGATAAACATAATAAAACACTATATGACATGCATCTAAACAATAGTTGATAATACCAACTTTATAGCCACAAACATAGTATTTGAATATTGATCACCGTCTGCACAATAAACCATTTCAGCTTAGTGTAAGGAAATGATGGTTGTTTACAAAGTTTGTGCAATATGTCTGCAAGAAGTTCAGATTTCAGAGAGACTATGCAAAAATGTTTTTGTTTTGTTTTACAGCAGTAATTTCGAATACCAATCTCAATGTTTGGGGAAATGCAAAAAGGAATACCCTTTTAAAACTATGTCGGTGGACATAGTTATTGATGAATTTGAACTTAAGATTCGAACAATCCATGAAACAAAAAAAACCAACAACTAAAACCTTGGTCCATTCTATCATTTTATTCAATGCGGTCTTTAAATAAGAATCTGTACATTTCTTAAGCAGGTCTTTGACCATTCATTCCCAAATATAATAAACAGTTTCCTTATGAACAGTAATACAGTTGAAGTGCTTCATCAGGCAACCAGAAGGGCCAACAAGTATCATACAGCAACAAAAATAGTCTTAAGAACAGTGTACAGCACACTCATCCTCACACACATACTTCACAAATACTCATCTTACTCAAACACTCCTCAGAAATGAACTGTACACCTCTTGATAATTCAACACATTAAAGAAAAACTGCCCGTTCATTCAGAAGCAGCACCAAACATCAAAATAATCATTGCAACAGTATTAATACTAAGCTTAACATTCCTCATTTCAGCATTATCAGTCTCATCCGGCTTAATAGTCGCTAACAGCTGTGAATTTACAGGATCTCGCTGCCACAAACTGGAGTGCGCACATGCTTTTTAGTCAAAAAACAGAAATCAGTCAAATCACAGGCTGACATGATGTGTTGGGACGCCCTCAGTCCAGCAGAGGGCGGCCACCAGCAAAGTCCCACAGCATTCCTGGAGAGAGTCGTTTCTTTCAAGTCTGGACAGTATTTTAATGAACTCATGCAGACACACGGACTCCTGTGCAACAAAAAGATGCGTCTGGAAAAAAAGTATTGCTGCATTAAAATCTGTGCAAAATTTTAAGAAGACCCGCTTAATTTCCAGGGAAGAGCTTTGCATTTGGTGTCGGCAGCTAGGGATTTAGGTTTGAGCTCCTGGCAAGGTCAGTCCTGGATCCAGGCTGGTGTTGGTGGTCGTGGGGGTGGGTGAGGGTGGCAGGCCCTTGGGTCCTGGGCAGAGTAGCCCCCGGGAGGCCGCGTGGTCCCCGTTCAAGTTCTTATAAGGGTTTCGGCGAGGGGGGGCTCTGAGACACACAGAGGGGAAACGGAGTCCGGCTAAGCAGCAGCCCGGACAGGAGATCACCTCCTCCTGGTCCAGAGAGTGTCCGCTGCCGGATCCAAATGGGGACGAACCAGCAGGGTCGCTGGGTGGGGAGTGGTAACCGTTGTTGTTGGTTGTGGGCGCCTCAACGGGATCGCCCCAGCCGAGCGGCCGGCTTACCACAACGTTGTGGTTGTCCAGATCGGAGAGCGGCGGGAGGCTTGGAGGACCGTTGGAGATGGCCGACCTCCAGCCGTTTGCCAGGGATGAGGTGGGGGGATGAAAGGGTGTAGAGGAGTGAGAGGGAGGAGGATGTTTGGAGTAAAGGGATGACTTTATGTCCTGCGTATCTGGGGAAATGGTGCAGTCCATGGGCTCCTCCTCAGTCTCCTGCTGTTCTTGGTCCACCAGATTCAGCGACAGGCGTTCAATAGACGGCGGAAGGCCTGAATCCCCCGTCAGAGAAATCTCCTTCTCTCCCCCCAACAAACTATCCTCCTCACTCCCTCCTCTGTTCACATTGTTCGTGCCAAACGTTGACTCCTCCTCTGTGAGGACTGTGTTCGGCGCATACGCCATATGCGGAGGAGGCGTACACGGCAGCGAGTGGCATCGCCTGTGCCTCCTGGGAACATCCACCACCTCTGCTTCAGATGCGGGATCGTCATCGCAGTCCGGCGGAGGAGGCAAGGTGAAGGTCAGGGAGATGACCGACTTGCTGGGGGTGTCGAAAAGCTTAATTTTTCCTCCTTTCAGGTCCTCCCGCTGTGAGAAGGGGTTGACCCGAGCAGAAGGCGCCATGGTGACACAGGGAGGCGTGTCCGAAGGGTGCAGCATGTCCGACTTGCTGCGGGAGAGACGCGGATCTGACGCGCCGCAGAGGGATGGCCTTCGCAGAGGCCCAACAGCTGGAGAAGTGATTGTACAGAAGAAAAAAACAACAAATTCAACATACACATAGGTTAGATTTCAGGTTAGTATCGCATAATGCCTTAACCACGTCTCACGTTTTACTGGAGGTTCATCCCTTTGCTCTCTTTCAGCTCGTTTCTTCTCCAGTTCGGCTACAATTTGGGAAAAAGATGGACGGAGTTTCGCTTTCATCTGAGAGGAACACATGGATACAGAAGTAAGCAGGGCAAGCTGAAATCATTCTTATTGTATAAAACTCTAGTACTTCTTTCTCAACAACTACATTTCTTTATTTAGCTTGTGTTGAAAGTGTGCTATATAAAAAAAATTGCCTTGCCTTAGGTTCATGGTATCGGTTAACTAACTGATACCGTTTTGATTACATTAGAATATTATCGGCCCTGATTCCAGTATCGGCGCATCCCTAGTTCAAACTGCTCTAAATTCTAACGAGATCTCAGCGAAAGCACCCCAGTTTTCTCCTGCTGTTTCGCACAGAGCCCCCCCTCCCCCACCTGTTATCATGCACTGCTGATCAGTGGCTTAAAGAACGCTTCTACACTTTTCCCTCGTTTAAAAGAAATACAAATTTGATTGTTTGGAGAAATTTCTTGCTGTGAAAAACAGTGATGGGTGACACTTTAGTTTCCATAGCTTGGCTGCCTGTTTTAAGATAACAGCTGGGAGGCTACAAGCAACACATCCATTTACCAGCTGACTTCAGCAGCAAACGGACTTTCTTATTAGTCAATTTATGCCTTAGTGAGAAGTCTCATATTTTATTTACACGATAAGGACTAGAAAACTACTAAAAAAATGTAGTGGCTTTTATAGTTTTTAGCTTTAGTTTATGCATCAACATCAAAACAAATCATAAAATATTATTATAATGTTCCACCTATAAGTGTATAATGACCAATATTAAAGCGGCAGTAGGAAAAGTTTTAATTTTCTTTTTTTAAATAAAAGCAGCTAGATCATGCTAGATACTGCAGTTTTACATTTTATCCAAATACAATTTGACCTGGCTTTTACATAAATGTCACATAAAGGATGGTTCTACAGCTTCTTTCAACTTCCCCTACGTTCATGACAGAAAAACACAGACAGCAGGTTGGAAAGCAGTCATATTAGAGACAGTGAACATATGTGTGTCTAATGAGCGTTTCATACATTACAGCAAGCAATGGCCAAATCCAGGAAGTAAGGTGGACAGTCTCCAACCATCTGCTGAAAGGCCTCAACATCCAGGCCAAAGTCCTGCAGGAAAACAAGCAGAGATGCACAAACAGAAATCATTTTTAAAGGCCCTCTGAAAGTTTGCTTTTGTTATCTTCAGCTGTAGAGAAAAATACATATAAAACCAAAGAATAGACTCCCATTTTTAATGGTAAAAAACCTGTTCTTCCAGCTAATGGCTTTACAAATTATACTGGGTGGAGAAATATTACAGACCCAAAAAATGTAAAGTCATAAAACGCTTACAGTCGGACATATACAAAATGTATGCATGTGAATTCCCCACAGAACAGACTGACAAATACTTAAAAAAAACAGTTGAAACTTTTTGTAAAGTCTTAATTGGAAGCCCATTTTTCTCATTTCTGCCCTTGTACCTATTTCGATTGAACAAATTAAAAATGCTGTGTTAATAATGTCATCAATATGCTTAAGGATAACTCTCGTTATCAACAGTTTAGTGGATTTTCCCCCCAAAATATAATCAAAGCGTTTAGGATGCATTTAGTCTTGGAAACTGAACAATCAAATGATCCAGCATTTCACTTTAATACCTTTTCTCTTGAGCCAATTTTTCAAAGTTCAGGATAACTACAAAAAGCTGTGAGTCCAACCACAACTTGATTTTCCACTACGAACATTCACTTTTTCATCACTGCCTTTTGGTCTATTACTAATTATTAAATAAACGATTATGATAAAGGAAAAATTTTCAATTTAGGTAGAGATCAGACATTAAAATGCAAACAACAAAGCTTAAAAATTCTATGAAATACCTTACAGCATTCAATGTTTTTTAAATTGTAAAAATTTCCAGCCGGAGTATTTGATAGAGATTGTGGTTTTGCTGCTTTTCCTGTTTGAACACCATATCCTAAATATTTATGTGGTCAGAGACCACACAAACCGTTGGGTGAAAGTTCACTTGAAGCTGTGGAGTTCGAGGCCTTCATCAGTATTTAAATTCCCTCTTGACATAGGAAAGTCAGCTTCCTGTTTGTCTTTGATAACAAACAGAGAAAAAGATGTGTAAAAGATAAGTCCATCACTTTTACTGGCAGCTCCAGTAATGGTGCAAATCATTATGACACCAAAGTAACATTCCTGCTCCATCTCTGCGTCATCTGTGTTATGGAAGCAGCTGGGTTTGTGTTCAGGCTTCAACACCCCATTCAAACAGGATGCGGATGAGCTATACAGAATAACAGGGTTAAAACGGCCTGGTCCAGAGATGAATTGCTGAATCGGTACCTCAGTGCGTGGCAGGATGTCTGGGTCGGCCTGTATCCTCGCGATGATCTCGCATAAGATGATCCCGTATGCAAACACATCCACCTGAGAGACACCATCAGGTGATTTATCACAGAAAAAAAAAATACAGATAAGAAAGTAAGAGCGAGAGAAACTAAGAGCTGGATTTAAATGAATTAAAAATGTATTATGAGTGTCAGTTTTTTTTTTCTTTTAACCAAAATCTGTTTCATTTAACCTGGGACAAATTATGAGAATATGATTGTTTTATTCTCCAAACGGGAATGAAAAATTGTAATCTTTGTACAATTTATTGGTGTGGGATAGTGGTGAATCTGTTCAATGAGGGGCGTATTATTCAGGTCTCAGTGTTGGAAATAGCTTAAATACATATGAATAATATGTTCAAAATGTATCCCACAACATAACCTTGCCAAACAATATGAGTTTTGCATAGGCTTAACCAAAGTCAAACAAATATAAAATTCACAATTAAAATATGACCAGCATCCAAGGGGGGTTAATTGGATTGTCATTGTTTTAGTGCACCACATGTTTGGATATGGTTTCGAATGCAAATTTGAAGTTTCCTCCAAGCTTTGAAACTAAGACTCAATCATAATTTTAATTCAACAGCAATGTTGAGTGACAATTTAAACTAGGTGCTACAAAAACTAAACAAAAAAACGCCTGGCAAATTTTTTTGCCATTACATAACCTTTGTTTGCCTTTGCAACAATAAAAAAAATAAAAAAAATTAACTTTACTTCACTGTGTACTTCCTTAGTTTATTTGACCAAGCTTCTTTTTTTTTTCTTTTTTTTATTACACCCAGCATCAACATTGATCTCTGGGTGCATTCTTCAGTTTAGTGTAGGTGGTCACTTAGTACCTTTTCATTGTAGACTTCTCCTCTGAGCACCTCTGGGGCCATCCAGTAGGGGGAGCCGACAACTGCCAAACGCTCCTGGACTTCTTCCTCACTGTAGAGTGAAAAGAGGAAATAAGATTCTGTAAAATAATGATATACAGGTGCTGGCCAGTAAATTAGAATATCATCAAAAAGTTGAATTATTTCAATAATTCCATTCAAAACGTGAAACTTTTACATTATATTCATGCAATGCACACAGACCAATGTATTTCCAATGTTTATTTCTTTTAATTTTGATATTTATAAGTGACAACTAATGAAAACTCCAAATTTGGTATCTCAAAAAATTAGAATATTTTAAAGGCCAATGAAAAAAAATGTTTTTTTTTAAATGTTGGCCAACTGAAAAGAATGAACATGAAAAGAATGTGCATGTATAGCACTCAATACTTAGTCGGGGCTCCTTTTGCCTCAATCACTGCAGTAATGCGGCGTGGCATGGACTCGATCAGTCTGTGGCACTGCTCAGGTGTTATGAGAGCCCAGGTTGCTCTGATAGTCGTCTTCAGCTCCTCTGCATTGTTGGGTCTAGCGTATTGCATCTTCCGCTTCACAATACCCCATAGATTTTCTATGGGGTTAAGGTCAGGCGAGTTTGCTGGCCAATCAAGGACAGGGATACCATGGTCCTTGAACCAGGTACTGGTGGTTTTGGCACTGTGTGCAGGTGCCAAGTCCTGTTGAAAAGTGAAGTCTGCATCCCCATAAAGTTGGTCAGCAGCAGGAAGCATGAAGTGCTCTAAAACTTCCTGGTAGACGGCTGCATTGACCTTGGACCTCAGGAAACAGAGTGGGCCAACACCGGCAGATGACATGGCACCCCACACCATCACTGACGGTGGAAACTTTACACTGGACCTCATGCAACGTGGATTCTGTGCTTCTCCGCTCTTCCTCCAGACTCTGGGTCCTTGATTTCCAAAGGAAATGCAAAAATTGCTTTCATCAGAAAACATAACTTTGGACCACTCAGCAGCAGTCCAGTCCTTTTTGTCCTTGGCCCAGGCGAGACGCTTCTTACGCTGTTTCTTGTTCAAGAGTGGCTTGACACACGGAATGCGACAGCTGAATCCCATGTCTTTCATGAGTCTCTTCGTGGTGGTTCTTGAAGCGCTGACTCCAGCTGCAGTCCACTCTTTGTGGATCTCCCCCACATTTTTGAATGGGTTTGTCGTCACAATTCTCTGCAGGGTGCGGTTATCCCTAGAGCTTGTACACTTTTTTCTACCACATTTTTTCCGTCCCTTCGCCTGTCTGTTAATGTGCTTGGACACAGAGCTCTGCGAACAGCCAGCTTCTTTAGCAATCACCTTTTGTGTCTTGCCCTCCTTGTACAAGGTGTCAATGGTCGTCTTTTGGACAGCTGTTAAGTCAGAAGTCTTCCCCATGATTGTGGAGCCTTCAGAACAAGACTGAGGGACCTTTTAAAGGCCTTTGCAGGTGTTTTGAGTTAATCAGCTGATTAGAGTGGCACCAGGTGTCTTCTATATTGAGCCTTTTCAGAATATTCTAATTTTCTGAGATACTGAATTTGGTGTTTTCATTAGCTGTCAGTTGTAATAATAAAAATGAAAATTAATAAACACTTGAAATATATCACTATGTGTGGAAGGAAAGTATACAGTATAGAAGTTTCACGTTTTGAATGGAATTACTGAAATAATTCAACTTTTTGATGATATTCTAATTTACTGGCCAGCACCTGTATATCTACACTGCTAAAGAAAAAAAAGAAAATAAACTGAACACTTAACCACAATGCAACTCCAAGTAAATCCACCTTCTGTGAAATCAAACTGTTCACTTGGGAAGCAAAACTGATTGACAATCAATTTCTTTTCCTGTTGTGTTTTTTTGTGTTCCCTTTATTTTTCTGAGCAGTATTCTATAATAGGCAGCTCCTACATTTTTCGGATGTTAAAACCTGGTAAGAATCACCTTTAAAGATTTTTTTGGTTAAGAAAGTATTAATACAAAGGCGTCCAAAAAAGGCTTAAAATTGAGTCTCAGACAACAAAAGTTTAAACATAGGAAAAATGCCAGTGGAGACCAAGTCAAACTAAAATTGAACTGAAAGCATCAGAATGAAACGTGACATTTTATACCTTTGTTTAACTGAGACTAGACTGAACAGTCAAGTTTTCAGTTTTTGAACGACTTCCTGTTTTTCTTTTAAGGTCATGTTTGATTTTTGACCAAGAAATCTGACAGCCTCTTCAGTTTTTACAACCTGCTGCGTATAAATACCCAAAAGGTGCAATGGCCGACCAAGAGGACACCAGCAGGAAGCCCCGTCGTGCGACCCGAATTTCAGTGGAAATTTGGAAAAGCTACAGGATTTTTTAGCTGTTGTGGTGCTAATCAGAAGAACCAACTGATAACATGCTTAAACACTAATTGTAATCTATTCATCTAACTCCGATTCACAACAGTCGACTTGTGGCACTTTACACAAAAATATAAATTATGTACAGAAATATATAATCTATTCAACCCAGTTGTATACAGATATTCATGATAAACCAATTTCATTTCAACAGTTTCCTTGTTATGAAACAAGTCAAGTTTAGTTCTAACTCCATTTGATAAAAAAAAGGCAATTTAAGGAAAAAAAGTAGATTCCATAAAATTAGACTTCATAGCAAAACTGATGGATCAGCATGTAGGCACAACGAAAAGGAAAACCCCCTTTAACGGTAAGAAACCTCAGACAGAACCAGAACCTGGCTCATTGTGAAAGGTCATTTGCTGGAGAAGACAGAGCATGCGCACAAATAGAAAACAAAGTAGTGATCCAGGAGTACTTTCTTTTTTAAAGTAAAAGGAAAACTGCATTCATCACAACATCAGGGCTTTCTTCCAGGATTTGCTTATCATCATCCATCTTCCCAGCTTTTCATAAAGCTTCTCTTATGGCCAGTTTATGCTTCTCCGTTTTGACGGAGACGGATTGATGCAACGCCATTATCCGTCCACGCAAGGGCTCTCTGTCACCTACAAAGTGACGGACGGAGTAGAGCCCAATTTTCTAACTATCAATCTCCGTTAACGTAGAGTGTAATCATCTGATTGGTCAGTTTCAGCAACAGCCAGAGATCACTTCACCAGAACAGGGCTTTATAGTCGCTGTAATCAGTAGTTAATGCAGCCTTTGGCCACTACATGCTTTATATTGAAAGGATAATTTATCTAATCTGTTCTTTTGGGGATTTTGAACACAAGGAGGCGTAGGAAAACAACAAAAAAGGCTGCTGTGTTTGTTTCCATGTGTTATTATTCTATGAGCTGCACTTCTAGTAAAAAGCTTTACAGCTTAACCAAAATGTACTTTCTGTCGTTCATTGCTCATAAGGGAGAAATGCGTTCACAAGCCTAGAAAAAACTGAAACAACGCTGTGATAGTAGGCAGAGACGCAATGAAAAGTTAGCGCCCCCTGCTGCTGTCCTGGTCGAGTAACGCTGAACAAACAACGGAGAGCGGAGAGAAAAAAAAAACGGAGAACCATAAACGAAAACTGTCTCAGTCAATACATAGGCGTCTAAGTGCAAATTTGCAGTCGGAGAAGGATAAACTAGGCTTTAGTCTGCTGAAGAAAAGCATTCCCACAGCATTAAGCTGCCACCACTGCACTTCATTGCAATGTGTACTGATTCGTTTTCCACCACACAGTGCGTTTTGCATGCAAGCCAAAGAGTTTTACATTTTGGTCTTATTTGACCAATAATGCCTCGAGGTTTGTGGTTGTAAAAAAAATAAAAACAGTGCAACAAAAACTTTTGCAAGGCAAAGCAGAGTCCTAAAAACCACAAGTTTGATCTAGATGCCAATTTACTGCGTGTGGCAGTAACATCTCCCACATTTAGACTAAAATGTATAATTACGTGTCTGTATTTTCTTGCTGCAAGAGACAATTTGGGTGTACGCATTTAACATGTGGGGAATAGAATATAGTTAAAATTTTAAATATACCCTATATAAAGTTCCTCAGACATTAAAATTAATAGGTAGTAGGTTAAAAGTATTTCTATATGTTGAATGGAAAAATCTGAAAGATATTTTTTGATTTGGTGTCTTTCTCCAAATCCAGAAGTTTCTATACACTGCATTTGGCAGATTTGCCTTTCAAACTGTATGACTGCGGTTCTTCGATCTTCTCAAAACAGTGTGTAGAAATTTTGGCTCGTTTCTCCTGATAGAACTGGTACAACTGGGCGAGGTGTGCCTCCCAAATGTTCTAAATTAATAATCAGTGTATAAAGGCATCATAAGAGGGTAATCTGTCCTATTAAAAGGAAGAGAAAAGAAATAGCACAAACCTTTGTTTGGTTTAATCAAATCGGACATTTTGACGTTTAACGAGATGTTTGGAAATAATTTACTAACCATCAATATCCAAATTTGCCAGAACATGCAAGTATAACATGGAACACCAAGACAAAAGGGGAGGAATTAACTTCAAAATCTTAGATTTGTTGGAAAATGGCAACTAGACTCGACTGTGGAACATGTAGTACCAAGAAACAACAAAAAGCGCTCAGATTAACACAAAGCCCAGGGAAAAGAGGTTTTCTGAGGTCAAGCTCTGCTCTCAGTGTTTGTGTGGCTAAATGCACATCCTGAGTGTCTAAGAAACCACAGTATTTTCAGTTATGTAGAGATATTGTTGTGCAACCTTAGCAGAATATATGAGGAAAGAGGAAGGAACTTAATGCGCAAGGACTATGTGATTGCGCACCCCCCCCGGCGGACACTTCCTCCCTGTTCTATTTCCATCTACCACAGCGGGTTATGATGCAGCAGAAAACTAAAAACAAGAGGAGAGACGGTCATGGCTCCCGGTGTAAACACCATTTTGGGAAGTGGAGGGGCAGAAATGAAAACGCACAGAAGACAGAAGGAAACCGGCTCGGCTAAAAGGAGTAAAAGTTGGAGTAAAAGAAAAACAACAGACCGGAGGGACTTGTTATTTGAAGGGACAGCAAGCGGAGCAGCAGGGGGACTGGAATAGTTTGACCATATTTGGGGCTTTTCCTAACCCCCACAGACTGTTCAATCATCTCCTTTGCTTTCCTCATTCTTTCTCCACTCCATGCCATTTGCAGACAAACAACACAACCACAATGTCCGTTCTGTTAGTGTGCGCTGCCGCAGGAAGCAAATGTGTTTGAGTAAAAAAAGAAAAGCAAACACGACCTCTGGGATGACAGCAGTACAATCCACCAGCTGCAGTCAAAAAACACACAAGTATGCAAAAGTAAACAGCCATTCAGGTGGAGAGAGACGATGCATTTGGGAAACGTCGGCCCTCGTTTTTATTTTTCCCCTCCACACGTTTACTAGGTGAGGCACACGGAAAGGTCTGCAGGAAAGCATTAAAACTGAGAAAGTTACGAGCGGGCCCCTGGCCACCCGACAGTGGAGCGCACTTGTGTAAACACGAACGGTGGCTCGGTAGAGCCAGAGGGAGCGGGAATCAGAGCACACTTTGAGAGGGAAGAATTCTCTGCTCCAACTTCTTCAGAGCTAAAAGGAGGATAGGGGGAAAAAAACTCTGCACGTTGACACCCATTGGCTGGAGCTTTAAGATATTCCTCTCTAAATATAAAAAAAAAATATCAGACTCAACATTTAACAACTTCTAGAACCCATGTGTCAAACTGAAGGCCCAGGAGCCAGATCCGGCCCCCATAGCCATTTATTGGCCCTCCGAACCATAAAGGGAGCCTTTAAGTTCTTTTTATGTGTGCCCAAATACTATTTTATTTGTTAAAGTTGTGTTTATTTGAATTGTGCTAGATTGTATTATTTTGAAAAGATGTTCAGTATTTTTATTTTAAGGTGTACTTCTCAGATGCAGAGACATATTTATTAATATTTTAACACTTTGTTAAAGATGGTTTCATCAATACTTTGTGGCACAACCGGCCAATTAAGGACATTTGTGTTCTAGATGTGGCCCAAAATGGAGTTAAACTATTATTCCACTGGTGTGTGTGTGCTTGTTAAAGCATTTGCTGTTTTTTACGGGTAATCTTTTATTCAGCAATTGACTACAGACTCAAGCTGCTAGCACGGATGTACTGGCTGCTGATTTCATTTCCCCTCGTCCATTAACTCAGCACTGCCAAGACGTAAAACCCGAACAGCAGTAATTCCGCGGGAAAAAAAGACTCAAAATTGGCAGAGGAACCTCTAATCTGGAGACAGGCTAGTGAAATGAAGGTTTTACCATTTTAAGCTAAAGTTATTAGTAAAAAGGGATCAACTTGGACGAGAAACACATTAAATAAACAAGCTGAGTCAGTTTATGGTAGGCAGTACTTTTATAAATTGTGGGGGAATGAGCACACGATAGGAGATATGATCAGGGAGATAATGAACGTGCTGACTGCGATCACCAAGACTACGGTGATGTTGAGGGAGAAATTATCAGGATGCCAAAAGGGACAGGAAGACGAGCAGCACAACAGCATTACTGGAACTCGGATTAAGGGACTTCAAAGATGAAGGTAGTGATGACATTGTTGAGGACTGAGGATGACGAAGACAACAATGAGAAGATCAAGGAGGCCAGCAAGGGGAACACAGAAGAGGATCAGAACGATGACTAGGACAACAAAGAGGACTACGATCAGCTCTGAGGGAAAGACTGAAGAACGATGAGGACACAGATGAGAATCAGAATGAGTGACTAGAACGAGGTTGACAGGGATGACAAAAGGCATCACAGCAATGAGGATGAAAAGCACAAGGATAATGAGGGTGAGGATGACATTGAGGGTGACAGAATACTCATGACCAAGGATAAAGAGGAGACATTCATTGTGTTTACAGGCAGTAAGAGGAAAACTAATTTTTGTCTCGAGTTAAAACACCCAGATATTGCTGTTGGAACACTGAAATTATCTGCGTGTAAACAGCAGACGCAGCTAAAGCCTAGTTTATGCTTCTGCATTTTGACGGAGACGGATTGACGCAACGCCATTATCCGTCAACACAAGGGCTCTCAGTCACCTTCCCAAGGACGCTCAGAGTAGAGGCCCACATTTTAACTATCCGTCTCCGTCAATGGAGAGCGTATGCATCTGATTAGTCAGTTTCAGTAACAACCAGAGATCACTTCACCAGAACGGGGCTCTATAGTCACTGTAATCTGTAGTTAATGCAGCGTTTGGCCACTATATGCTTTATATTGAAAGGATAACTTATCTAATCTGTTCTTTTGGCGATTTTGAACACAAGGAGGTGTAGGAAAACAACCTCTAGTAAAAAGCTTTGCAGCTTAATCGTTCATTGCTCCTTGAGGAAGAAATGCGTTCACAAGCCTAGAAAAAAAACAGGCAGCGCTGTGTGATAGTAGGCAGAGACAGCATGAAAATGTAGCACCCCCTGCTGTCCTGGTCGAGCAACGCTGAAATAAACAATAGAGAATGGAGTGGAAGAGCGGAGTACTATAAACAGAAAACGTCTCCATCAGTACGTCTGCGTCTGAGTGCAAATTTGCGGTCGGAGAAGCATAAACTAGGCTTAAGTCAAGGTACTCCCATCCTTCAGGGAACTGAAGAAACCAACAAAGTGGGAATAAAACCCGTAGGACAACAATGAGTAACAAAATCAGTACCTATAAAACATTCTGTGTTGCAGCGTTGTTCTCGTCCATTTGTTCGCTCATTGTGCTTATCCTGCTTCTACTCCACCTGCCTCACTGCAGCAAGCATTTGTTAACCATCTGTGTGACAATATAGTCCAACGGAGAAATGCTAATGAAAAATGGTGCATGTCGCTACCTAGCGTTTCTGGGTCGAAAGAGCTTCGTTGGATTTAATAGCTGACAAGTAAACTTGGACAAAACTCCGATTCTGGTTAAGGCATTAGCTCCATTTGGATGGACGGACATGAGAACCAGAACTCCGAGGAGCAACAATGTTCCTTCATTACGCGAGACAGCAGCTCTTTGAGAGAAATAAAAAAATCCGCTTCACGAAAAAAAAAACAACAACAAAAAAACCTGGGGAACTCTGATGCAGTGTCTCGCATCCATATTCATCTTTTCTGTAACTGTGCAGTTTTTTTCTTGCTCATACCAGATATGACGTTGGATTTAGTGCTTCAGCCTTAGAGCTTTAATATAAATCCCTTGTACATATGAATTTGGTAATATGCAAATGTGCCAGTAGTTTTCTAACTTTACACAAACCAGGGGAATACTTAAACTCATTCCAACTCTCATAAATGTAGCTGAGAGATTTATTTTACAAGCAGCATTTTGAATGAAGGGCTTTTCTGCTCCCTGAAAAGAAACATTTTTCCACATTGTGGTAATTCTAGTTGCCATCTGATCTCAAACCAATTCTGGAGACATGAAGTCACCAGGAAGAAAAAAAAACAAAAGCACAACCGCTCAAGAAAATAAAACTTCTGTTTCTAGTCATACAGTGCGAAACGACTGTAAATTACAAGCACCGCACAGATGTGATTAAATGCAGCTGCAGACACAGAGGAACAGACGGTGGGGGGAGCAGAGCTGGGCGTCATGAATACTCTGCAGTCAATATTTATTCTGCCTGTCCATTCTTTTCAATTATTTTACAGAGAGCAAAGCGGGGTCGGACCGCAATATTTAGAAGAGGCGACTAGTGTCTGCATACTATTAAAAAAATTATAAATTAGTGTGGTTAGTTCCAGTTTTTTGTGTCATCCGAATGCGTCCAATGGAAGTTGTGTGAAAAATATTTTCAGAGATATATGACATGACCAATATGAGACAAAGAGAGAAGTGAAGGAATGCGATTTATTGAGCCCGACTTATCTAATCACTGAACATTTATAGATAGTTAGACTTTTATGGACTGACCTGTAATCTGGGATTTTCTCTGCCAGGCCAAAGTCTCCCACAATGGCTGAGCACACTCTGCCCTCCAGGCGCACCAGACAGTTCTGCACACAGGAGGTCAGAGGTCACAAACATGGGTCACCAGCTAATGTTTCGCATCCAAAACAAAGTAAAGTCGATAGTTTTTAATTGCCAGAAAAAAGAAAAAAAAACATGTTAATGTAATTTACTGGGATCTTATGTGACAAACCAACACAAGGTAGTGCATCACAGTGAAACTTGAATAAGAATGATAGTTTTCACTATTTTTTTCAACAAATGAAGTAATCTATGTCTTTTCTGTATTCATCCCTATTTATCAACATCTATTAACAGGGTAAACCAAAGAACATTTATAAAGCACATCTCAAACAAACACAATTTGCCTTCCATCAAAACACCAAAAAAAGTGCAATGCAAAAATATATTCCGTATATAAAAACTAGTGTGTTGGGGGGATTGATTCTTAATGGATTCTTATAAAATGCAAAGAATCGAATTGATTAATAAGTCCAAAAATTGGTTTAATTGTTTAAAAGTTTGCCCTTTTTTACAGCTGAAATAGGAATTAGAAGTCCAGACGGCCGTTTTAAAGCTTAGTTAAGAAAGGGTTGATAGTTTTTTTCCCCTGGTAAACTGTTATTTACCAAATCATTGAAGTACAGGCATATAATTAAGATAACAGCTCAAAAAAATTTTAACAGCACCGACTCATATCTATATTGAATTGGAACAGATTGGACTGAATCAGATCATTATAATCGATTCTAGCTCTTGAGAATCGGAATCGAATCTTGAAATCTGAATCGATACCCAGCTCTAAAAAACCATTAGGGGTGTGAGGAAAAATCGATTACCGTCGCATTGACAGCTCTGATGCGCCGTTGGCTAGCTAGCGCTCGCTGCTAGCACTACCTAGCTGTAGCCGCTAGGCTAAAGCTTCAGTATGAAAGATGAAAGGGAAATCCAGCCCGCCCCGCCTTTGCTGAAGGTAAATGTTTGGGCCGTCTAAATGACACCCTTGGCTAAAGTTTTATTTATTTTTTATAAATCTGCATGTATATAAGAGCGATCTTTCTTTATAAGCTAGACATAAACATCCAGCAGCGCTGCACACCTGTGGCGCTTTCAAGGAACTCCGAAATATATGCTGAGTTCAATAACGTTAGGACTTTTAAATTTTCTAACAGAAACAATGAAAATAATAACATAAGCCATACATTTCTGATGGTTGATAAGCAATATTTGGCGCATACTAAATATTTTCAATGTATTTTCTACTACGTACCAAAGAACAAACAAAATAGGCTTCATATTATTTTTTTCTTCTTCTTAAAATATATCAGCATTTTTTTTTTCAAGACTAGAAATTTTGTTTAAAAGGTCTTGGATGTCCAGTTGCAATTTCTTGTCTTGTTACTTTTGAACCAGTTCCCTTCTCTCAACATAGATTGTAAAATCCATTTTGTGTTGATGCCCTATTACATTCATGGCTCACTTCATCACAGACACTTCGCAGATCAAGTTGTGTGTATTACAAACACAAATGATAACTGAAAGAGTATTGATTAAGAAAAAAAACATTGATTTGAATCAAGAATCGCTTCTGAATTGAATTGTCACCCCAAGAATCGGAATCGAATTAAATCGTGAGATGTTGTAAGTTTCCCATCCTTAAAAACCATCAACTTAAATGTACATATACACATCTGCAAGATTCACAAAGACAATTAAGATGAATAACTTTATTAAGATAATTTTTCAAACTTAGTACAAGATATAAGACATTAAAGCTAAATGTATTAAAAAAAGAAAATTATTTCATCTGCCTACTCTTTGAAAAGATTATGCAAGGATTATGTTGCCTTCAGCTTGTAGTTAAAATTCAAAGTTTGAAGGATGTTAACCTGTGGGTGCTTTCTAATTCTGAACTTTCCTGACCTTCCAACTAGGGATGCACCGATACAAATACTAATCTTGGGTATCGGCCCCGATACCTCCTAATGTACTCGTATCTGTATCGGCTAATGCTAACAGATACCATGAACCGATACTTAAGATGTGGAAACACAGCAATAATTTAACCAAAACATTTTAGTTTTTAACTTCTAAATTTAAGTTCTGTCATCATTTTTATTAACATTTTATTATTTTATCTAATTCACCATCATTTGTTGTAACAAGCAGAGAAGAAAATAAAACCTGACTCCCAATTGATTGCACTTTTTTTGTGTGGTGGAAGTATCTGCACTCGTAACGGTAAGTACTCTGATCCAAGTATCGGTACGGTATCGGTTTTGAAAAAAGTGGCATCGTTGCCTCCCTACTTCCAACATGTTGGTGTTAAAAAGTTAGATTGAGAAAAATGTAAAGTCGCGACACCAGATCTCGTTGCATGTCTGCAAAACTTAAGTAAAGCTTTCAGCTTCTGCAATACTTTGGCTAAAAGTAAAAAGTCTGACTGAATGTAGTGTGAAGCGCTTTGAGGTCATCTGGACTAAAAGCGATATTCAGGTACAGGACGTTTGCAGCATTCAAGAACTGTATTCGATACATTACAACCTTGGAAGCAGCGTTGATGCCAACCTTAGACGTGAGGTCCCTGTGGAAGATGCCCTTGCTGTGCAGGTACTTCAGTCCGCGGGCGATGTCCAGAGCCAGGCTGAGCCGCGTGGTCCATGACAGGTACATGTCACTGCCCAACAGCTGCTCCAGGTTACCGCCGTTGATGTACTAGAGCATCAGAGGAAAAGATGTGGCGATAATAAAAAATTTTTTATTTTAGATGCAACAGGAATAGAGTGCAGATCGTTCTAACCTTATAAGAGACTTATTTTATTATTTCACCCAAATCAAAATCATACTAAACATGCTCTGCTCGATGGTTTATATATATATATATATATATATATATATATATGAAGAGCTGCAGCGAGAAATATGAAAACTCATTCTGTCCAGATCTGTAAACGTATCTGTATCTTAGTAAACGAGCAGTTTTGCAACAAGCTGAATCTTAACGTTGCATGAATTTCCGCTTTTCCTGTCATCTCGTCTTCAAGCAGTAACTCACTAACTGCTAATTCATTACTATAATAAGGAACCAAACATAAGGTCATCCTTGAAAACACACAGCAACATGAAAACGACCATGCGATGGGGGTGTGAATGCACCGGACCTCATTTTAAGCACTCATGTTTCACCATTTGCTGCTGGGTAACCGTGGTAACAGGAGGTGAACTGATTAGATGCTAAGAAACACGTGACGCATCTGTCTGACCTCTGTGTGTTTATTCAGGTGATTCTGGGGTCCTCGGCCCGACAGCGACAGATGCGTCATGCTTACAAGTCAAATGGGATGAGTTTAAGAAAAAAAGTTTCTGCTTTAGCTATTTTACTTATGTAGGTAAAAAAAACAAAAACAAAAAACAGACAACATTTAGACCAAAAAAGGATTTAAAAAATATTTTGAGATAGAGAAAAGGATTCTCCGGATATAAGGCTGTGAAGTTGGAAATTTTAAACAAAGAGAAGCAGCAAAGCAGTGGAGGGAAATAAAATGGGACATCATTTAAGCCAGAGTTTCACCGATGCAACCACTGATGCTGGTTTCCTGGTTAAACATATTCTTATATTTAACCACAAGTGAAACTAAAGCTTCACAGAAACATTAAACAAAAACTGGCACCATAATATAAAGGCTTTTATCTGAAACAGAAAGAAGCATGAATGGATTTTTCCTAAACTGTGATAGTATTGTTGTTTACAACTTTTTTTATTTTGATTTTTTATGACAAATAGAACATGCTCAAATAAGTATGAACATTTATTTGTCCAAAATATTGACTTTTGGTCCTTTATAGAGCAACACAAAGAGTTCCAAGCTGGTTGCAGATGATGAATTAGCTAGTCTGCAGTCTGCTGATTAGCGGTTATATTCAGTCGTCGCCTTTAAAAAGTGTGACCTTAAGAGCGATCGAGGGTGCTTAGCTTACACATCAGGACTACCTGTTTTTTTGTGAGTGAAAGTATTTGTAAACATCCAAATTAGTCTTTGCTGTAAGTGAGAGAAAAATGTAGCAGTCTTCTTCTTTCAGCCAGCTGACTGGTTATGTGCAGAAACCGGTTTGGGGTGGGGCAGCACTCAATTCACCTTCTAGTTAACTATAGTCGCTCTCATTAGAAAGGGGTATCTGAAGGAATTGCAGGATAGAGAATTTTAGTGGTTATAGAAGAACTGAGGCAACAAAGGAAATCAAAGGACTGTAGGACAGGTAACTTTAACAGCGGGATTGGGTTTAAAGAGGGTGGCCAAACTTTGTCAAGTGGATTTAAAGATTATAAAAATAACATTTTTATTTAAATTCAAGATGTAAAAAAAAAAAAGAGGAATTTTATTTTGTTAAAGTAAATGCTTTAATATTTGTATAACATTTATCAAATAGTTTAAAGAAATTGGATCTCTACAACAAATCAATCCAAAACTGCACAAAAAAAATATAAAATATAAAAAAGTCACAGGTTCCAAAAATGTTCCGAGTGATTTTCTGCCCCATTTGTCCAGAAAAAAAAAATATTACAAAGAAGCCATAATACCTGGAAATGGGTCACTCTCTCTTTCAAATATGCTTGCCTTATTTAGCCAAAGTGCATGGATGTGCTTTTGAGTAAAATTCACCATTTGTTATTAAATGTAAGGGAAACCAAAAAAGAGTGATTATTAAAAAATAAACTGTTTTATGTAAATCTTTTCTCTTTAAGATTAAAAAAAAAAATTTTTGGCAGTCCAAATTTGTGTCATTCTTTATCTTTAACAGGGGCTGTAAAAAAGGATTCAAAGGGCCACAAATGGCCCTGGGCGACACTTTGGACAACCCTACCTCAAGGCATGACCCTTAAAGTATGACACCCCCACCCCTCCCCCACACAAATACACTCTCTACACATATCAAGACATTGAAAATGTTTAAATAAAAATTCCTTATTTTTGTATACCGCAAACAGACCCTGTGAGTCTGGAAGGGTTTTTGTATACGTTTTTTTTTAAAGCAGCATATTTACTTGCTACTTATGAAAATACGTCATGGTTTTGGAAGTAAACGAGGCCCCCATAGCGCTTGGCCCCTAAACATAATAGAGGTTTGTTGTGTGTTCTAAATATAACATGGTTTGAAGTTTACAGCAGAAATCAGAACCCAGAGTTTTGGCTGAACAGCCTGCCAATAACCAACAAGTTTATATTCTTGCAGAAAATCATGTTGTGCACTTCAGTCTGAATGCAAAAGCAACGTGAAACCACGCTGTAAAAATAAACTGATAAAATAAAGAGCAACAGCCTGAGAATATCAGAGAATAACATTCTACTTTATAGGTAAAGTTATGCAACCACAAGTTGAACATTTAGTTTAATCTCTAATTTAGCCACTAGTCATAGATTTTATACATAAAATGGCATATCCGTGTGACTAGTATTGCATAGGATGAGAGGCAGCCTTGATTTCCTCTGCAGCATCAGAACCTTACCTCTGTGAGAGCGTGCAGCTGTCCCTCATGGACACACACTCCTATAAACCTGCAGGAAGACGAGGAAAGAGACTGAAATCACACACACGTTTCAAGTGATATGGACTAATTCAATCGAAATTTGACAGCTGATAGGGAAGAATTATACATTTCCAGGCATGTAAATGTATGGTTGGTATTCTTTATTTGAGTTACCTGAGGATGTTTGGGTGCGATAGCCTGTTCATGAGCTGAACCTCCTTGAGCATGTTGGCTCGGTTGGTGGCCAAGATGTTCATCTTCAGAGCCATCACCTGACCCGTTACACGGTGCTGCACCTGCGTTCACAGGACAAATGGGTCAATATTATGCCGGGCGACATTGAAAAAAAAAAAAAAAATCCAGTGTATCACAGTTATTTTATACTTAAGATCTGACAAACCCGCAAGCCGCTGGAAAAAAAACCTCCACTGATTTTCTTGCGTAAGAGGACTTAAAAACATTGAAACAAAAACATGAATAACTGATGCATGTTGAAACACTGTACTGTTTGAAATCTGGAGACTGGCCAGGAAACATTAGCAGGTTGTCTGCTCTTTCTAGCCAAACCTGCTGTCATGGCAATAGCTCCGTCTGGTATGGTAACGATGGCAATGAGACACGCTTCCTCCCTCCCCAAAGGATACGCATTTGCTTGGCATGTAGTCTGACTTCTAAAGAAATTTATGCAAGGAGGAGATGACAGCTGAACTGTTTGGCACAGTTTGCAGAGAGCAGAAGTCAGAGTTGTTGCTTCTTTTTTTTTTTAACCCTGCGAAATGGATGAGGAAAGCCCTGTTTGTTCCAACGAGATTCTAACTGAGTCAGACGCAGGAATGGGAGAACATTTGTGTGATTGGAGGCGTTCTCCCCTTTAGGTTTTTTTTTAAAGAACGTTTCTCTATCAACTACTAAAAACAAAGAACAGCAGCAAGAAAAGTTCTGCTTTAATGAACCGAGCAGGGCCCGGACTTCTAGGGCCGACACTACAGATGGTTTGAAAGACGGGTGAAAAGAAGAACCCAACACTCCAGCTGGTTACACAGAACCATCTGGGTCTTCATACTGCGGAGGTTAGAGGGAAAGGCAACTGAATGAACCATCGTTGTGTTGCAGCACTCACTATATAAGCAATACGAGTAGAAGTAGCTTTTCCCAGGCTGATAATTCTAAGGAGCGATGTGAGGCCAACTCAACACCAAGAAGCATCAGGCAAGTCTCTTACACCTTAAGGAAAAATGATAACCCGTTAGCCTTCAGTGCTACAAACAGGTTTGCAGAGGATTGTCCACCTCATATTTTCCCATCAACCCTCACAGACTTATTTGTGGAGGTGAAATGGAGCCGTTTTCCATGACACACTTCCTACTGGCACAAATTTGTACTTGCCTTGTGGATGATCCGTCCCCGCTTTAAAAGAATTTCCAGAATAGTTTGAGAAGGTTCTGGAGCAACCTGCTTTCTCTGACCGCTTCTCCGCCTGTTTCTGTCTACTGCTGGACAGCTGGCTTAAAGAAAACCCACCAATATTTCCCTTCGCGTTAAGGAAAAACAAAAAAGGAATGCCATCAATTCCTGAAGCTAAAACTGTTTTTAGTTGCCAATCTACGGCCAGAGTGTCTGCTCAGTAGCGAAAGTCAGGCTAGTACTGAAGCAGACAGCCTGATTTGTTAATCAGCTAGTATAGAGTAGGGACACACTGATATATCGGAAGGGCCGATATTTGGGTTGTTACATGCATCGCATCGGCTGATAAGCGGCTGCTGCGTTCGCCGATAGTTTTTTCCCAGCATTACTGCACACTTTATTATGCAGCTCACCTGTTTCTACTGTGTACAGTAGTGTAATTATTTCATTTATGCTAAAATATTTTCAGAATTTTAATTATGCAGTTTTTCAGCACTGAATTCTTTTTTTACCCGTTTTACCTCAAATATTTTTATATTGGTTAAATATTGTTTATCTACTTGTTTTACCTCAACAATGCTTACCATTTGTTAAATATCATCTTAAAGTTATAATTGTTATAATAAATGTCAAATTGGGACTTTTAACATTTGTTATCACCATTGATTTTATTATTTAAATTGAGGGAGCAGAATCTTTATCAGCTCCAAGTATCGGTTTAAGAAAATCGGCAGCCCGTATCGGTCATCGGCTAAGGCTGATGGAAAAAATAAAAATCGGTATCGACATTGGCTCTAAAAAAATATCCATATCAGTCAATCCCTAATATAGATTTGTTGCACTTGTGTTGCTTTATCGAAAGCAAACAAATGTTAGTTTATTATTTCTAATAACATGCAGAAGCAGAAAAAAATTAAGCTTCTTTTTGGAATACAAATCATTACATTGTGGAATTTTTTTTTTAAAGTCTTTTTGTGAAACGATAGTGTAACTTACTTTTTCCTCATGGTTTGTTCAACATTTACTGTGAATACAATGAGATTTTGTGCATCCAATAAATCTTTACCTCCCCGATGGAGATCAGAGTAATTCTGGTTGGATCAGAAGTCTGAATATGTCATATTTCATAAGAATAAAGGGATCCAAACTGGAACAGAACCAAAATAGATGGAAACATGGAGCCTAGTAAATTCCTTAGAAAAATAATCAACACAAGATGAGCAGTTAAACATTTTTCAAAATTAAAATACTCAAATGCCAAGAAGAATAAACCGATACACAATGGTTAAAGTACACTGGACACAAATGATCGTTTATGGGTATGGAATAGAAACTGAATTCATCATCAGATCCCGTGTATCTATATATATATATATATATATATATATACACACTTTTACAAATGGCGTCATCTCCACCAACTACTCTTTCCACTTTTCCAGGCTCTTACAGCAGCCTTGTTTGGACACACGAGGGATTTCCACATAAACCGCGCGGATGACAACATTCGGGTCACATTTCCACACTGCAGTGACTCCTGCAGAGATCCATAAATAATTCAGCCGTAACAATGCGGCCTTGAAATCCTTCCGCTCTCGGTTCAACGTGCAGTCACACCTCGACTAATTCAACCCCGATGACTGATGCGATGACCACAGAGGTCAGGGGCCCACATGTGACCCCCCTCCAGCAGCTCTTGAGCATGTAAACAGTCTCACAAGAGGATAAATACCTGAGAGTCCAAGGAGTATTTCTAGGTCAAAGGTTACATGTCTTCAAGGGGTCCAGCAATTTTACAGTTGGAACAAACTTAGTTAAATAATGTCAAGATGTCGTTTACATCAGCTGGGCCTTTGGTTTAAAAGGAGAAACTAAATCTCCTTTACAATCTTAGTTTTCCAAACGAGACTCCATCCTGCTGCTAGTACCAAACCATGCACATGCATCACATGCGCAATCAAGAGTAGTGACCTTAATGCTTGACGGTCTACCAAATTTCCTCCAGGCTAATAATAAAGCCAAAGGGGCACAGCAGGGTTTCAGATTGCGCCTTCATTAGCGAAGGAAGAGTGTAATGAAGGAGCGCCGTTGGAGGAGGAGGGTCAAAGAGCAGAGTCTCTGAGCCGTGACACTGGCCCAGATCTAAGCGGAGTCCCGGCTCGGTGCGTTGACTGCAGCGACCCACATGTTTACCTGCAGACCTACATATACAGAGGTCCGTAAAGAAAGGGACATTGCTCCGTGTGCAAATCTCTGCCAAACTAAATATTTTCTTCACACAATTACAGCCCTCAGCCTCAGGCAGCAAGATGTGCATGAAAGCACGCATGCATATCACATTCGTAGCTGCGTTCTCTGAAGGTGGAAAACGAAGCAGGAGCAGAAATCAGCAGAGGCTGGAGTCTGTGTTGAACTAATCTCGGCCGATCCAAAGCACTTACAGGGTGATGCGGGCTCATAGGGAAGTGGGTACGACTCTGGTGTGCTGTGGCAGTGACCTTTCTACAAGAAATAATAGTACCGGGGTGGAAAGTACTCATCCAGCTAGAACGGTCATGCTTTTACTTTTAAAGCGCAGCCATTGTGTCTTGTACAGCGATGTGATACACTAAAAGTAGCGAATTATTAAGAGCAAGTAGTACATAGAAATTAACAGATTAAAATCATGTTATGGGGTACTGTGGAACAGTTTTTATAGATTCAATAAGGCTTTTTAAACTGTAGATCACAACCACTTATGCCACTTGATGCAATTCTTTCAAACCGGACCGTTTGACCTTTCCTTTCATAAACAGTATGTTAAAACAGTAAAATCCCCTCCTGTTGTATCAAAACTCCCACAAAATGCGACTCGCACCCCTACAGGGCTATTGCCAGCGACAGCAAGGTTGGAATGCGAAAAAAACAAAAACAAATTGTGCTCCGTCTACAGCACCTTCAAGACACCAATTTTTACAGCAACTTTCTTGATTCTGCGAACTTAAAACGACTATACTGCGATTAAATACACAAACCAGTCACGTAAGGCAAATGGTTGCGATACATTTTCTTTAGTGTGATTGGAGGAAAAGGGGTTGCATACAAATTTGTGCCAAAGTTTCTTCGTTGTAGATACATTTTAACAATCCAAAGGGGATTAAAGGTGTCAATTTATATTTACCCACAATTCCCTGCACCCATTTGCCTTCACACCTACTTGTAGAAATACTTACATGCTCATCTATAATCCAGAGATCAACAGCCCGCCACACAGTGACTCACACTGTAGACTGGTTGCATTGCGCGCACACACACAAACTTGCCAAATGCTGATGCATCAGCGGTTAGAGCTGCAGCCTCGTTCGATTCAGCCGTTTTTGTCCCAACAGATTTTGGCCTCCAAACGAGCTCTCACTCGTCATCGTTACATTCTGACTCAACATGGAGGTCAGGGCGGCTGGGCGGACTCTTGCAGAATTAAGCCTTCCAGACAGCAAAAACAAAAACAGAGCAATTGTGGCGTTTCTTCAGCGCATCACATTCCGAGCATTTTTATTGGCCACGGACTTGGCACTGGAAGGCCTACAGTCGCATCATCCCACAGCGTAGAGCAGCGTAGAGCAGCTGTCCACACACCCATGCTTTACTCTCACACACAAACACGAGCTCAGACACACCCCGAAGCTCTCCATCAAAACATACTCGGCCTTGTAAAGTGCTGCTGTCAGCAGAGAAAAGGTCACGGGCAACAAGCGCGATGTCCGGCAGCGCCCCGTGAACAGAACCGACGAAACCAGATTCTGAGATTGCAGACTGAGGAACCTAACAAGTGTGAGAACTGCATTAGAGTTTTCATAGATTTGATTTTAATGTGTTTTTGATGCACAGTTCTTTAGAATCATATTAAGAAACACTTACGGACTACCGGTAATTAGCTGCTTCTTGTGAAGTGCTCTCATTTCTGGTCAGCTGAAAGCTGCAAATGGATTTAAAACCACTTTGATAAAGCTATGAGATTACTGATTCAATGTGACAGAATCCTCATTTAACACACAGTTTCGAAAACGTTTCATAAAAGAAATACATAGCAAGGGCCAACATATTATAACGCTCTAAATATTTTATTACATCAAAATTGTCACCATTTTCTAAAATATTGTCAAATTTCCACAAATGACTTCTGAAAATGTGAAATAAATGCATGGAGACAAAAATAAAATGCACAAAAACAAATGTTAGCAGAAAACTTGTAACAAATGAATAAACCTCATCCAGTATTTGTCATTAAGCTCGTGCTCTGTAATGGAGTAGGGGTTAATGATAAAAGACAAATTGACCCATAAACTGAGGTGATCGCAAAGCCGCTTGTCCGTTCATGCCGTTTTCTGTCAGTGTGACCCCCCCACACACACACAAACCATGTCCACATGCTGTGCTCCTACCTTGCAGCATGAACAGAAAACCATGTGTGCAGAAAATACTCAAAGCTTCCGCGATTTCTTGGTCACAGTGACTTTGCCATTAGCAGTTGGTCAGTTCTGAAAACCTGGTGGCTTTTATGGTTACCACACCACTTCCCCTCAGCGGCACCAGTCAAACTTCACTCAGATCTTCAATAACTCCCTGGAGCTGTGTGAGGTCCCCTCCTGCCTCAAACGCTCCACCATCATTCCGGTTCCCAAGAAGTCCCCTGTCACAGGATTAAAAGACTACAGAGCAGTCGCCCTGACATCTGTGGCCATGAAATCCTTTGAGCGACTGGTGCTGTCCCACCTGAAGGACATCAGGGATCCCCTGCAGTTCACCTATAGAGCAAACAGGTCAGTGGATGACGCAGTCAACTTGGCTCTCCACTACATCCTGCACCACCTAGGTACCTACGCTCGGGTCCTGTTTGTGGACTTCAGCTCTGCCTTCAACACCATCGTCCCAGAGCTCCTCCACCAAAAACTGTCCCAGCTCACCGTGCCTCCCTCCACCTGCCAGTGGATTACCAGTTTCCTGACTGACAGGAGGCAGCAGGTGAAACTGGGTAACTTCATATCCAGCACCCGGTCCCTCAGTATCGGCGTCCCCCAGGGATGTATTCTCTCCCCACTGCTTTTCTCCCTTTACACCACTGATTGCACTTCAAGGGACCCTTCTGTGAAGCTCCTGACGTTTGCAGATGACACCACCGTCATTGGACTCATCCGTGACGGCGACGAGTCTGCGTACAGAAGGGAAGTGGAACAGCTGGTCCTCTGGTGCAGTCAGAACCACCTGGAGCTAAACCCGCTCAAAACTGTGGAGATGACAGTGGACTTCAGGAGGAGACCCCCTGCAACATCTCCTCTCATAACTACCAACAGGTCAGTCCCCACAGTGGAGTCTTTCAGGTTCCTAGGATCCACCATCACACGGGACCTGAAGTGGACCTCCCACATAGATTCTATAAGGAAGAAGGCCCAGCAAAGGCTGTACTTTCTGCGTCAGCTCAGAAAGTTCAACCTACCTCAGGAGCTGCTGACCATCTTCTACACAGCAATAGTCCAGTCTGTCCTGACCTCATCCATCTCTGTCTGGTTCGGATCCGCCACCAGGCAAGACAAGGACAGACTGCAGAGAACAGTCAGGTCCTCAGAGAGGATCATAGGTACTGATCTTCCCTCCATTGAGGACCTATTCCGGGCCAGGGTCAGGAAGCGGGCCAGAAAAATCACCACTGACCCCTCACACCCTGGCCACAACCTGTTTAGGCTCCTCCCCTCAGGCCGGCGTTACAGAGCGCTGTACGCCAAAACCACCCGACACAAACAGTTTATTCCCCCAGGCTGTCGCTCTGATGAACTCTGAATAGTCACAGAGTGTGAGTCCACTCACATGAATAATAAACTAAAACTCTGCACTGCTGTATATACTAACTGTACAATAACCCCGGTTTGGTGTATATATTATCCTTTATTATTTATTTGTATTTATTTTTATTTCCTTTTTTATTTCACTTATTTAAGTTCTGTACTGGAGAGAAAAGTTGCCGGAGTCAAATTCCTTGTATGTGTCATACTTGGCCATTAAAGCTGATTCTGATTCTGATGTCTGCAACAAGACTCCAACCGATGGAGGTTCAACTTTGCCACTCTGAAAATGTTGGTTTTAGAACATTTTCCAGTTTCCAGAACAGGCTGGAGCCGCCATCTGAGTTTCTGCTTTCTCTTTCAGCATGATACTCTTGTCAGAACGGATTTATGCAGGTGAGCGAGCAGTGAGGTCCAATAAGTTAACTAGTCAGGGGTCAGATGCTGGTAGTTGACCAGCACACACATCTCACCTAATCACAATGACAGAACAACCTTATTCTTACCCTTAATGGTGATTTTTAAAGTTTTAATCTAGTTAAATCTGTAACACAGGACTAAACGTGTAGGGTTACTTAGGGTTACGCATGACAGCAACAGTTTCGTTATTTTAATAAAAGTCGACAGAACTCAGCAGGAAGAAATGTTCGAAAATTATGGGGCTGATGGCAGCAAGTAACTGAATAGGAACAAATAGAAATTCCTCTGTTTTCTCATTTTAGGGTCTTCAACAACTGCTGCAAAACAAAGAAAAAGTGTGCCAGTAATTAGCCTTTTAATACATAATGTATGTTGCATTTTTTTCCAGTATTCCTCACATTTTATCATCATTTACTTGTTTAAAATGCTTTGTTTTTTATCTTATTGTTTTGTAAACTGTTTAACTGAGGCAGGTCACATGTGATTTAAAAGAAAAGCTAATGGGAGCAATTATTTGAAGGCTTAAAGGGAATTTGTCGCTGGATTAGGGTTAATTCTCAAACATTTCTCAGTGGCACACACATTCCTGCTCTCATACTACCTGTAAATCATGTCTGCACATGATGATGAATCATCTTGTTTTCTTGATCATATTACCCCTAATGTAATAGCTGTTAATTAAATTATTTAATAAACAGTCTTGTATGCCTTGTACTTTAATAAGGACCCTAGGTTGTTTGGAGAATAAACTTTGCTTTGGTTCTAGTTAAAATACCCAGCAAAGATGAAGAAACTCCATTTACAATTGTGACGTCGGAACAAATCTTTTTCCTTCTGTTCATCATGAAGGACCATTTGGTATGTTGAGGTTTGCAAACTAACAGTCACTTAACAGTCATTTTCTCCAGTTCTTACAGCTCCGGTCATTTTAAACAGCAATCACTCTTATTGTAGACATGGGCAAGATTAGGTATGAACAGTGATTTCCTGACTAATAATAAAATCACACTGGCCTAATTTGAAATGGATTGTTCTCTCACTTCCCCCATCTTGAAGAGGGGCCTTAAGAAATGACCAAGTCAGTAGATGCACTAGATAATGTTAATTGTGAAGATGTTGAAATATTCTTTTATTTGTACCTTTCCATTTTAGAATATCTAAATTGTCTACAGTTGTTTCACTGTCAAATATTTTGAAAAGAACAAAACATTTTTGAATATAATCAAGAACAGACAGGGCAAACTGAATTTTAAGTTGAACTCAAATGATAAAAAATAAGTTGTATTAATTAATTAATTCATTCATTCATTACGTATTTATAATAGTTACCACCACTGAGAAACAAGGTGTCATTTTCAAGAGTGACCCGTTTAGAACATCACACTTTATGGAATGAGTTACAAACTAATAATATATAATATTGCAGGACAATGCTTTAGAATACATAATTTAGCTGATTTAATCATTAGAAGATATAATTAACTTCCTAATGCTTCTAACCAGACATTTTTTCTAGGTACAAATGTTTGAGGCTTTTCCAAGATAGCTGAACTGCATCTGCAGGTCGAGCTGCAGAGCCTACAAATAACACCATTTCCTTTAAGAAGAAAAAGAATGAACTATTTCATTTTATGACTAAATGTTGCTCAGAATGTTTAGGGCAAGAATGATATGAATTAATAAAATTTTACCTGAACTGAAAACTACTTAAGGGTGACAATGCACCGTAATTATAGTGAGCTCCAAAATTTGTACTTGGCTGACTGCTACTAAATCTGAAAATATGAAGAGAGACGAATGTGGGGCTCTCTCTCAAGTGGAAATCAGAGTTCACTTTTTTTATAAGGTTTCATAAAGCAGACTCTAAAGCTAATGGGACAGACTTTAGAAAACAGCCGATCTCAGCTTCATCATAAATGCTTTTCACCACACAGACGCCAACACAGGGCCATTTGTTTATCCTCTCACAGGGGAGTGGTCCTCCTTGAGGTTTAGCTAAAGACTACAGCACTGCCAACAAGTGGATGGGAGGAAACTATCATTGTGAACCGATGTAAACACACATCAACCATCTCTGGGGATAAATCTAGAAAAGCACTGATAAAAAAAACAAAAAAAAACATGGTTGTTGGGCAATAGCTGCACAACCATCTTAATCCCCAGTCCAGTAGAAATATTTCAAGCAATAAAACATTTAAAAAAAAGGTGCAAGTAAAGACAGGCGCATCACGTGCTCAGGGCTTCTCAGTGCTTTCGTGTTTGTGCGCCAGTGCAGAACATAAACAAAGCCTAAATGGCTGTGCAGCAAGTGGCAGCGGAGCAGGCTCCAACCGGAGTTGACAAAAACAGGGGAATAATGACGAGCTAATGCTAGGCTAAGGCTCTGATGTTCAAGTCTGCACTGGCTCGGCCATACCGACCCCACCATCCAAAAGCAACGCCAACACTTACAGCCGCGAAATCCCAAACATTGAAAATCGATCACAAGAGCACAGCAGCAACATTAAGTATAATAAACATTACGTATCACTTCATTTCTCCTTGCTACTTTGTCCCCAATCGGGCTCTCCTGAGCTAAAATGTTTCCAACAATCAGGATTCGCACAAAGAACTGGTCAGATCTCAACACGTCTCACTGGGTGATATCCAGACCTCATTTCTAAAACAATCATTATCCCTTTTTTTCCCAGGGAGTGTCACTGTGTGAAGGATTTAGTTTCTTCTGATAAAAAAGAGAAAAAGACAGAGCACATAAATCAGATCTCGATGGCTCAGGCAGTAAATCAGCTGTCAAAAGAATTACTACTTTCGTAGTTCTCAAAAACTCCGGGTACGGCGTGCACCTCGTTTCAGAAATCTTTTTTTTTTTTAATTAAAAAATGTTACACAGTTAATAGTGAATTTTTGGCACATTCAGCAGCTATATAACCAGGATCTGTACATTGAAACCCACAGAGGCAACACCAGAGATGTTCAACAGAACATGTCCTCCACCATATTGTTTCTTCACAAGCAGCTCACGCGCAGACATTAGGTTTTCAATAATGGTAACTGTGTTCTGTCACACTAATGCCCGTTTTTTTCCTTTTTCTCGTCTCCAGTTTATCATCAGATCTCATTTTAGAACTACTGAGCCACTCAAATGTTTTTTCTATCTTTGTTGCAACCTGTCATTACAATAATGCTCTCTTCGGTGCTTTGCAGACTCCAAAGATAACAAGGAGAGGCCCAACCCGTGAGCTTGCCAGCTTTTTTCGTAACATATTGAATTTTGGATAAAAAAATAATGTATAAAATAAAACACTAGGAGAAGAGTTAAGAAGACAGAAAGAAGAGGTCTAGGATGTTTCATAAAAACTGTTAAGAAACCATTATAATGGATAGGTCTGTTTTTAGGCTCCTGTAATACAGGCTAATAAAATGTGATCCGGGAAACGGCTACATGCCCTACGGTCTTCTTTCAGCTATAATTACACCCTGCATCAAGTTTTATTTGATGTGATGACAAATGCACATATTTGCTGCATTCTTGGCACTGTAGTAAAAAAAACATTAATGTTTAAAGATGGCAGTTCTAATCAACCCTGAGAGAGATTTGGATATCCTTTCTATCAAATAAGAAAAACAGTTTGGATTCACAAAAATACATGTTAATAGGCTTTTTATAAAGAGAACGGCAGTAAGTAGTGTGTGTCTGAAGCTGCAATTTGACAAAAACCAAAAAACTCCACTGGAGCAGCAACGAACAAGTGAGAGGGTCCATGTATGACTATTTTTTTACTCACTAATGGCTCTACACAGACAGATAACCTGACAAATTTAACCACCACCAGTTTTTTACCATCTTACTCTAATATGAGCAAAAATGTAAAATATACTGTCCAAGAGCCATGCTTGATTATACCAAAAACTTTGTTGGATGTTTTTCCTTAATTTAATTCAAACTTCATTTTCATTGAATAATATTCTATGGATCCAAGAGGTATAATAAGTGTAGTTATAATTCATATTGTTAAAGTTTCTTCAGGCAGGATCTTTTGAAGCAGTCTACTACGGCAGATCTAACAAAGCCTCCGACTTAAGACACCATTGTTGTAAGACAGCCACGAACATGCAAATTTCTCTAACATCTATATTAAAAATGTCTGTATTTTGTATAACTGTTTTGTCACCATTGTTCTACCATTGTATTTTTTACTTAAAATCATACCACAAGGATACCATACCACCAAATGCCTTGTAAAGAGAGGACCTCAGTTGGGACAGTTTATACATTAGCTTTAAGGTAGCTTTAGCTTTAACTCCTTAAGTCTGAAATTCAGGCCAAAATGTCACATTTTTAACTGAAAAATTAGTCACATCATTCATTAGCTAAAGCTAATTTGCTCATTAGCTTTAGCTGGAATCAGAGACCTTTTATTCAACCATGTAGGATTAAATGGGCGGCAACGTCAAAGAATTATGGGTATGTTTGGCCCGGCTGCAGCAGGCTAAAGAAAACATATTTTTTCTTTTTTTGACTTTGCTGCAGATTCCCAAAATGCTTTTTGCTCACCACCGGGAATACGTCACATTAGCAATCTCTATACTGCAGAGCTAACACACAAACTTGGTTTTAGTAAATACAACCTGAAAGAGACAAGGCACACAAAAGAAAGCCCAGTAGTGAAATGTAATAGTCTTTTTCCCCACAAAAAAAACAAACACTCTTTTTAAGTTGTATGATTTATGTTGGACCTGTAATGCTGCATTCAGACCAACCCCATGAGTCAGCGTAAGTTGCGGCAAGATTACATGTAAAGTCTTTGGTAGAGTACGTCAGAGGTCCGTCAAAGTCTCTGCGGTGGGTTGTGTACGTTGGCTCCGTCAACTTCACTTGCGTTACATACAGCAACGCACAAGTTCAGCTAGTTTAACTTTTTGACGGACCCAACGCAGTTAACGCAGTGCGGCAACCAATCAGAGCGTCTCACTGTAGTGATGTCACTATACACGTATCTTGAATGAAGCGCGGGCCCAGTTAAAACATTTTCAACAAATGCAGATTTTAAAAAATCAGAAATAATACTTAGCGAAGACAGATGGACAGGCGCTCCTAAAGAGGAACACAAAACCTGTAGTTGGTGTCCTGGTAGGAGATTTGAGCTCCGATGCGGCCGAGGAGGTCGTCAAATTAGGCGCGGGACAGACAGAAGTAGCGCTGAAAGCGAACCTCATCTATAAGCAGCTCCTGGAGCAAATGGTTAAACTCCCCAAACTCAGAACGCATCTGAATAATGGGCGCTGATGCACCCGATGTCAACGTTGTCTAGCTTTATCTAGCAAATAAAGCCAAGTCACTCTCTCGTTACGATCCACCATAGTGCAGAACGTGCGGCAACAGAGGAAGCCCCGCCCATGCGTTGTTTTTTTCCTCAGAAGCAGGCTATGGAAGCCAAAAAGTACATACGTCAAACTTCATCCGTTGGATGCGTTGCCTGACGCAGACCAAATGTGCGGTGTGAAGGCACCATAAGTTCTGCAAACAAGACAAATCTGAGCTAAATCCATTAGGTTTGTTGCATAACCTCTTCATAGAGAGCAGGTGTTATCTACATTAGCAAAGATCAGTCATCGGAGTCAAAAGGGCTGAAACATGACGCGATAACATGGTAATCATATTAGAAACAGATCCAGGTTGTTTGTTGTGAACCTTGCAGGCCTGTAAAACGACGAACACGTAATCACGTACTGAGAGTTATCTGAACAGATGCTGCAAATTTATTCTGTTCGATTGGATTTTATTGCTTTGGGGCTTCAGGGTTCTGAGGCCAATGCAGAAGGAAAAACTGAAGTGGAAGGACAGCGCTGAAATCTTTTAGAGTTTAAAATAATAAAGCACAAAACAGTTCCTGTAGGATTTGTCTCAACACATAAGCTCCCCCTTTTTCCCTACTTTTTTCATGCCTTTGCCCTTCCCCTCAGATTGCACAATTGCACTCAGACAAGGTGAATAGCTGCCTGTAGCGGTCCTCCATTGATCTGCACTCAGGACTGAAGCTGAACAGCAGCGCACACACAAACGGGGTGGGAGGCCAGCCTCTCCGTAACCAAGTGCAGAGCATCAGGTTCAAAGCTCTAATGCAAGTGCAGCCATCCTGCACATTAAGCAGAACCTAAATTCATGAAAAACACCACCCATCTGAGACAGTTTATTGTGCACAGCGGTCAAGCCCATTTTCTTAAAAACTCAACCAGGATACAGCAGCAACTGTTCAGTCATCTGTGTCAGCAAACTTTAAAAAAGTAACAGATAGCTGCGGTAACAACTTTGCATTTATAGTGTGCTATCAAAGGGTGGGTAGAGCCACAGCTTTAGTGCCAACTTGACAAGCCAGCTGTAAACATTGTGGCATTTGCATGTTCATTAGCCATTCAAAAGGGCAAAGCAGAGGGAGCGGTCTCAGACTGGGCAGTGAAAGGAGAACGGAGAGAGGAAACCAAAATATCTCTATAAAGTGGAAAAATGTGTGCCCCCCCCCACATCTTTAGTCACTACCTCTGAAGAAAAAAAATATAAGACTTTATGCTGAAATTGGCAACAGGAAAGTCACATCTGACAGTATCTGTAGAAATCCTTTGGTAGGAAACTCATTCAGAGCTGAAAGTGACAGGAACATCTCCAGCAGTAGGTCAAGGAAAACAAAAAAATCCCCCAAAATGTTAAGCATAGGTTCCACATTTTCCTCCAAGGACTCAGCACCACTATGTATATGTTCTCTATGCATCAATGTAATTTTTCAAAAGCATGCATCAGATTTTTAAAAAAAGCATTAAACAAGATATCATGATCCTAATGAAAGCATTTCTAAATATAAACATACTGACACACTTTTTGTGCCAATGTGACGATGAAAGTTAAGGCGCTGGCACCAGAGTTTGCATTTATGACGGAAAATTACACTATTTTACAAACCGATCATCAAGATTAAAGATATTAAATATGTCTAAATTTCTTTGGGGATGAGTGTAACATTATAAAGCATGCCAATTGCAAATAAAGTCAATTTACAAAGGCAGGAGACAAAAGCTGTAAATCTGTCAGCGACACACAAGTCATCCGTGTCCATATTGAACTTTAACACACAGGGAGATGCATGAACTGAGCCACATGCAGTAAAACCACAAGTCACTGTAATGGAAAATCAATATGAGCAAATACATTGTGCAATTAGAAAAAAAAAAGTTAATGTAGCTACATTATAAATTGATCAAAAAGATCTTCCTCTTCCACTGATTCGTGTGTCTGTTCTCCTCTCAGCTTCTCAGACAGCCTCCCAGCTCCATGTCCTGATCACACAGCTCTGTCTCATGGTCTCAAAAGGCCCTCCCACTGCAGTCTCTCTTTATTTGGTCAAACTTCATTAGCATCTTAAAAGAACAGGGTGTATACAAAGGAACATATGGTTGAAACCAAATGACATTTAAAAAGTACATTTAAACTATGTGATAAAGAAATATACCCTAAGAAAATAATACAACATTATTATTTTTCCCTAACAGTAATGTTTAGTAATGGCGTTTTGCATGTAAGCCCACATCTATACTGAGATGAAATTACTCCCAGGACTATTTACTAATAAGTTGACTTCTGCTTGCAGTTACGCTCAATTGATTTCAGGGAATGAAATTAAGAGGGGCCAATTACAAATGCATGCCAAACTTTTCTGGTTTAGACTTGTAAAATATTTTATAAGCTATATCCTTTCACCTCCATTGCACAATCATGCACCACTTTGTTAGTTTATCAAATAAAAACCCAATTACATGTATAACAAAGCTAGAGGTTTTAATGTCCTAAAATTAGGGATGCACCGATACTGGTATTGGGTATCGGCTCCGATACAGTCTAACATGCTCTTATCGGTTAAAGTGAACATGTACTTAAAAGGTGGAAACTGCAATCATTTTCATTTGAAATTTGAGTTTTGTGGTCATTTTCATTAATGTTTTATTTTTTATTTAATTCGCCCTCGTTTGTTGTTATAAGCTGAGAATAAAATAAAACCTGCCTTCCAGTTCATTGCATTTTTTCTGTGGTAGAAGTATCAGCATTGGTACTCTGTATCGGCTAGAACTCTGATCCAAGTATCGGTATCATTTCGGTTTGAAAAAAGTTGTATCGTTGCATCCCTACCTAAAATGTGAAAAAAGTAGAGATCAATGCTGTCACAAGGCACTGTTTCTCAGTGCTGAACAATTTCACCACAAAAGTCACACGTTTGACTTTTAGAAAACTGGCTTTAGTAAACAGCAGTATTTTCTTCTTTGAGCCTATTTAAACAGATTTTTTTTTGTTTTTACCCTTTAGAGACTGAAGTTAATGCAAGAGAGTCGGGCTGGGCGGTATACCGAAAAGGTATCGATACCGAAATTTATGACTGTTACCGACATCATTTTGCCTGTGCTGGTAATTTCAGTATGTAAAAAAAAATTAAGAGTTGTGTTTTAGTTTAGCTTTGCTCCTGCCCCTTTAAGAAATGAGTGTTGCCTTGAGTCACGTGACAACGCACAGTCATGTGACATACAGAGACAATAATACCCAACTGAGAGGAAAGCGCTGCTAACGCAGGAACTGTGTAGCTATACTTAGCACGAGTTTAGACTCATCTACCGACTGTTTTTCAGAAAAATGTGACAAATGATGTGACTTTTATGGTGTCATTGGATACTTGGACGCTAAAGTGGAGCACCTGTGTTCCGATGTAAAATATTTTCTGTCTAAAATAAATGACTGCACACTAAAATCACCTATTTCAATCACCCCCATCACGTCCCCTAGTCTGTGTGATCACTTCTGAGTTTAAGCTGGACTCTAAGAAATACAGAAAGGAGAGGGAATCAAACAGAATTAAATAGCTTGTTTGAAGCCATTCAATGCCAAGAACCCACACACATTTTACACAGTTTTCACATTTTAAAGAACATTAAGTAAATTTGGCCACTACCGGACATTGACTATTTGGGATGTGAATTCTTGTTCACTTATCATTATAGAGGTGAAATGCTCAAGTTATATTATTTTAGCTCATATCTCCCAGCCCTACAAGAGAGGATAACTGACAAGATAAAAGCAACCATCTATTTGTAGGAAAAATATGAAATATGAAAAAACATTTAACCTGTATTTTACTTAACTGCTCAAAAGTTCCAACAGAACCCCTCCTTCAAAGTGAATATCTGGAATCAGACGGTTCTTTTCTCTTTAGTTTGAATATATACACAGTATTAAAGTATACGCCCCAAATACTCACATTAAAAGGAGCGTTATGTCATTTTTTTCCTGTAAAACGTATATAGACTAAACTTTAACATATTTCCTATCACTGTTCTATTGTTTATAGCAGTGCTTCTCAATTATTTTCAGCCATGCCCCCCTAGAAAACGTTTTTTTTTAGCACCATTTCCAAGTTTAGTTTATTAACTCAGTTGATAACATTTAATCCAGAGTGCTTAGTCTGTGATGTTCAAAACAGAAACAGGATTCACTAGGATGTGCATTTTTAAACTAAACTCTAACATTCAAAGCTTTTTTAAATGTGAACATTGATTATGTGTCAGCTTGATCAGTTTATCACATTTCTAAAATGGAGGCTACATAACTGCTCCTATATCACCTTCACTGTTTTTTTTTTTCCTTTTCAACTCTCCAACACCATGAAATGCATTTAATTATGTTAGAAATTCTTTATTCCAAAAGTTTCACTTTTTACATTTAGATTTTTCTGAATACTACTATTTTCTATTCTAGTCGTATTTATTAAACAAAAAAGTGTGTAGGCCAATTATGGTGATTGAAAACAATTCACCAGATAACCAAATAGATCCACATTTACTGTTATCCACAACTATTTTCACAAATTTAACAGCGCTGTGGTTCAAGCATTTCCCTGTCATTTTTAAAGAACTAAAAAATCCTATGTGCAAAATGAGTGATCTCATATTTTTATATTGTAATATTTTCGTATTACAAAACAAGATCTTTTTTGTTTTAAATATATTTCTACTCGTATTTTTCGCTGCATTTTTTATTTGTTTTTTGTTGCACCATGAGTCTGAGAGGACAGTAATTTCAGTTCCACCGTATGTCTGGAAAAGGTAGCTATACATTATTATTTGATTAGGTGTTTTTTATGCTATTTTAACTGTGTGTATTTGTGTTTCTGCATTTTTTGTAAGTTTGTGTTCCCCCACTGCTGCAAAACCAATTGCCCCATCGGGGGACAAATAAAGGCATTGATTGATTGATGGCATAAGTGACAAATAAAGCAGACTTTGATTCCACTACTGGAACTTGAAGGTAATTTTAACCACACCTTCACAGTAAGCGCGTCTCCACTCGGTTGGCTGCCATTTCAGGAACCAACTGAGTACCAGTCGTGGGGAATGTACGCAGAAATGGACCACTAGAGTTACTGGGCAGGAGCTGTGGTTATCTCATGCCGACTGGTTGTAGCTCAAAGGTAAAATATTTATTCATTTCTTTTGAACATTACCAATGACTATTTTCCTTTAAAAACTGTAAAAAATATCGATTCTGAAAAGTCAAAAAGAAAGACTACAAAATAATTTAGGTCAGCAAATTGTACTTTTTATATCGATGCAACAGGTCAGACATACAGACATTAAACTCTGACTTATTTGAGGAAGGTATTTTTCTACTTCCCGTCATTGCAGGTTTTAAGACATTAAAAAGGCTTACTCTTTTTCATTGCCTCTCCGGTGACCTAAGCTGATCTTTGTAATGCGCCATCTCTAACAACATTATTAACAAGGCATTCCCAGCAATTAGGCTGTATGGAAGTGAACAGAAGCATGTCGAACGGAGTAAGGTGGCTGCTGGCTCACAGAGAGAGGGAAGCATAGAGTTACAGAAACATGCACCTGATCTACCTGTCCTGACTGTATCACCTTACACTAAGGATGAAAAAAAAAATACTGTGGAATAAACGCAAATACCATCTGAGTGTCTATCTAAAGAGGTATATGATGCATGTTCACCAGGACGTTGTTCAGTAACAATTATTAACCACTGCACCCCTTCCCTCTTACGCATGTTTGGTATTGAATTTACTGGTTGCCATAGCTAACACTTGTTTCACACATTGTGAAACCGCACGTTGGTCAATAAAAATGACAGGTCAATACCTCAGCAGCCCTGGTCAAACAGTCAAAAACATGCAGGGTTTTAATTAAGCAATAGTCTGCATGACATTCTCACAGTAATGATGATCTGTGTGGTTTTCACTAAACTTACAAACTTTTCAAATTAAAACGTGTTGGATAATTTACATTTCTATTTAAAAGCAGAGAAGCAATTTATACTCCTGCTGCTAAGATGACATTCAATTTGCAAAAAAAAGCTGTCAGAGTAATTAACTACACAAGTTGTTATGCCCCAACAAATCCTTTGTTTTAGATTAATTAAATCTAAAATATTAAAACTACATGATTTAGCTGATCTCAGCACAGCTATTATTATATATAAGGTCCATAACCATATGCTCCATGAAAGCATTTAGAAAAGGTTTAAACTCGAAAAAAATTTACAAATAATCTTGTGATTGAGTTGGGTCATATATGTTTGAATAAATGTACGTACGTTTGATTACTGTGAGTTTATGTTTAAACAGTCAATACAAATTTTGTTCCTATTCGCTAATTGTTGCATGCTTGGTGCTCTAAGTTGTATTTAGAAATAGGGTTTGGCTCTAGATAAGTGTTTCACTTCAGCCAAAAACCCTTTTCAGTCATATATGTTATTTTCATTTGTTCATTGTTCATTTCTGGTTTGTATTATGATATTGACTGGAAATAAAATCACTTCTACAACTACTTGATCATTACAGTTTCACTCCGCATAGACTGATGCAAGTATAACAAATTCATGTTAGATTGGCGGGGACACAATCTGCACTTAGCTTCTTAGCATTAATGCTGCTCAAAGCTTGTCAGTTGTAGTTTTAAATCAGTATTACCTTAACAGGGGTGACAGCCTGTGTTTTTCATAGCAGAAAATATTTCAAAGCAATCAAATGTGTCTTTTATTTTTAAAGGGAGGAAAAAAAAGTTCATAGCATGTGTCAGGGGTATCCGACTACTCTGCAACCAACCCCCACCCCTACTTGCGGACCCCCTCACGAAGTTAGGAGACACAGAAGCGCGACTACACAACAACAAAGTAGTTGCACAAGAATAATATGGCGGCAATGGCAAAAGTAAGCGGCCGATCAGTGCATGTTTGGACTGACGAAGAGGCGATGCGTTGTGATTGTGAATATCCTGCTTTGAGTCAGTCTGCTTCACTTCCGCCACATCTGTTTACTGCCTGAATGCAGCTCGAAGCTAACCGCTATAAGGCTAACACGTGGAGGCACATGTCACGATTGGAGAAAAGACACTGACATGGTAGGCAGACCTGCCATTAAAAAAAAGTTAGCACCCCCTGCTGTCCTGGTGGGGAATTGTTTCGCAACACTGAACTACCTAACAGAGAACCATAAACGTCTTCGTCAATACGTCTGCATCTGGGTGCAAACTTGCTGACGGAGAAGTATCAACTAGGCTTAGGTAGACGAGAGTGGGAAGCCATAGAGAAGAATGAAACTAAAGGGTACGAGCCTGATGTGGATGCAAGTACCAAATGCTAGCTGGCAATATTGGTCATATGAACAATAAGCCCAGTGTAAAATGTTTTAATGGTTAAGTATCGCAGCAGACCATCAGTCAGGGCGTTTAGCCGGGCCTCCCAGCGGTAGGACGGCACTATTCCTAGTTTTCTAACTTTCTGTGGGGGGTGGTTTGCATACTTGACAACCTTAATACCTCAGAATTAGGGAAACATTCAAAAGCGGGGGGTGTTTAAAAAATAGAAAAAAATCCATAGATATATTAATCCATATAATAATTGGTAACAATACTTGAATTTTAGAGTATTTATTTGACAAAATACTCCACAGAAATAATGTAAGTTAAGAAATTAAACGGTCGCTCCACTTTTTTGTGCAAAACCTTTTGTGAAAAAAGCTTGCAATGTTTTTATTTGCTTTCATATTACATTATCACATAAACCTTGGCAAAATAAAATGACTTTACATGTAATTTTAACAGATGAAAACTCTAAAATGTGACCAGCTGAGATTAGGTCTCCACTACAAGAACATCTATGCTTTTATTTTGGTGCTGCAGTCCCACCCTTGGCCCTTTTAGCCCCTCTTTATTAACCTTCTGGATACGCCCCTCCTCACACTAGGTATAGTAACTATTCATTCCAAAATCTCGTAGGAGTCTCTGTCAGGAGAGAGAGGTTTTTTTTCTTAGTCTGGTCACGGTGCAGCATTGAATTTGTTGATTTTGACACTGCAATGTTGGTTTTTGCCAGACCAATTGCAAAGAATTCTGAAAACCGGCGTCTCGTCGTGCGCCGCCGTGCGTCACTATTACAGCTGATTGTATTCCTCATACAGTAAAAGTAAGAATCACGGAGGTGACGCATTTTTGATTAAAAACGGCGAATTTCGCCAAACATGTGATGGATTTTCATGTCCAGAATGAAGAAAAGGTTCACTTATTTAAAAAGTAACATTTTTTATTCTTGATCCCTCTCACATTAGAAACAGGGAGTGTACGTGATATGCGGCGCCGTCAAATATCGGGAGAAAGTCGGGAGGATGGTGGCCCTGGGAGATTTTCGGGAGGGGCACTGAAATTCAGGAGTCTCCCGTGAAAATCGGGATGGTTGGCAAGTATGGTGGTTTGTCTGTTGTGCAGTTCCCCATTTTGGTAAAAGACCACTGGTAAATGAAATGTGAACCCAGATTTGTTTTTTCCAACCATATGTGTGGTTCTATATAAAAATATAAGGAATAATTACTATAAAATCCTACCAAGACTTCTAAAAGCACTTAACATGCAACACTCATGAGGTCAAACATGGTAGAAAGAGTTGTGTCAGCAGTGAATTTTCTCTGTAGATTCTTCTGCTGCTGCTGCTCCAAACTACTGAAGCTGGGACATTTTCATCTGCAGCGGCACATCCACGGTTCACAACAGGAAGGTTGATAAATTCCACAGACCTCAACCAAGGGTATAAGAAGTCAAAGAAACATTCTTCACAACTAAATTATCTCGACACATGTGGAGCTCCAATATACATGTGGCTTTGATCATACCACGAGTTTCTAAAACTTTAACTCTCTACCTTAGACACATATGATTTCATTATATATATTCCAGTCAGTAGCAGCTCAGGGTGATTTATTTGGGCCACCAGTTCAGGACAGTGTAGGATAGTTACTCCATCGGTCTGTTCTGAGACTTTCAGTTGGTCAAATTAGAAATCTAGCAAACTTATTTTAAAGCCATAAAAACCTGTAGTGGCCTTTTTTCAAACTAGCTGAACAGCAGTGTGCAGCAACAGGTCCACAAGGTTTTATAGGTATAAATGTACATTTGTTAAGACAAACTACCCAACAGTTCTGTTTGTAAGTCACTGTATGTTATTTACTATTTCAAAAAATATATATTTTATTGAATAATCCTTTATTGTTCCACCAGGGGATATTCAGTTTTAAAGTACAATCTTTAAGAGTTTCCTCCTGCTATTTTCTCAACATGCAAAAACCTTTTTTCTCTCTAATAATAAAATAATGAGTATGAGCATCTTGTCTAACGCTTTAGTCTGAATGGGAATCTGAGGTAAAAACCTTCCTGATTCTCGGAAAGAGTGTGCTCTCACTCACCTTGAACACCTCGGAGAAGAAGCCTGCCCCGATCTTCTCGCAGCTGAAGTCATCCAGCCGGGCCAAGGTGGACACGGCGCTGCGCAGGGCCCGGTAAGAGGACGGTCGGGTCCGGTTGCTTCCGTGGACGCTGTGCATGGGCGGCTCTGCGACTGCCTCCGGCTCGGGGTCGACCCTCGCCGTCTCCATCTCGGACGGAGGAGGAGGGGGAGGTGGGACGTGTTGGTAGTTTAAAATCCAGCCCGACTTGTGTTTACATTTCCACAGCAAGCCAGCCGAGGGCCACGGCGGGGCTCCCCGGAGGAGGAATGGCGACGATAAGCCCTGGTAACGCTCCGCCGCTGTGGTCAGCGACCGGTTGGACCGAATTCCTCAGTCAAATTCCTGCACGGGCTTTCGGGACAAGCTGGAGTCTGTCCGCCTTCAGCGAGCGGCGCAGCTGCAGCGGTGCATCCTGCAGAGTCAGTCCCTCATGCCTTGCAGCAGAGCAGGCCCTCCGCTGCTGCAGATACTACTGCTGCTGCTGCTTCCTCTGTCGGTTTCCTGCAGTGGAAAAGGCCGGGGCTCCCTCCCTGGTTCCACCAATTGAATTTCCAGCGTGAACCGAGCCGCCTCGCTGGCGCTGCAGCCTATTCGAGCTGAAGAAGGGGGGCGGACACACACATGCACAAGAGGCGTTAATTCACCAAATCATGTTAGTGATGCGAGCAGGCTGTCACTAGAAACTCCTGATCATCCGTGCAGGGTGATGATTTACATCACGTCGATAGAAAATCAGAGATTAAAAAAGGGTTTACATGCAAAGACGCACAAGTCCAGAATTAAAGAGAACCGGAGAGGCTGATAAGAGCAGTGAACGCAGCATGATAATACTTCCACTTATCATTGCTTGTACTTTAACCCTGATCCGCTCAATTTGACAAATGGTTTTAAAAGTCAATCACTTCACGTGGGGATTTCACCCCTCCCACTGTTAAACCGATCTCCCCCAAGCATGACTGCAGCTTGTGAATTATGGATGCCAGACCGAGCGGACTTCGAGGGCTCGTCTGTCACGCACTCCACGCGCGCCCTTCAGAGGCTACAATCTGAACATGAAATGAGGGGGGGAGAAAAAATGCTGACGCACGACCGGCCTGACATGGAGCGAAGACACGCGTGGCTGCGCAGAGAGGAAGATCTGACTTACCTGGCTGGCCTTCACTAGAAACACATCCTCTGTGTCCGTCCGTGGAGTCTGTGCTGCGGGCACAGGTTTCTGGGAGCTTTTTTTACGCTACTAATTTGTCGTGTCGGAGCGCCTCCTCACGCAACCAAGATCCACTGGTCTCGTTTTACGTCTGCCGATCCGCTCTCTGCTCCCTGCGTCGGTCTCCTTGCGGGTCTGACTGCTTTGGGTGGAAGGAGAGCGATGACTTTTGCTGCGCTTTAATGGAGGCGGCGGCAGCGGGGCGGGGCGTGTCCATACGTGATCATCACAAAAATGCACCTGTGGGGACGGCGGGAGTATTTACTGCAAACATTGCATCTGCTGAACGACTTCAGCAAACACTGCTTCATAAAAAGATAAGTTTCTTGGTTTTGCATTGGAGCAAACACGATTTATAATTCATTATCCCTCTGCCCTCTTTGAACTTATTTAGCCTGTATGCCTGTGAGCCAGGCATAGCCAGCCCAAGTTAGCTGCGATAAATGCAGCTGCTTCAAGCACAAAGAACAACCGGGGAGGTGGAATAACTTGCTGCTTGTAAACTGCTATTTAAGATTTTAATACTGCAGTTGCAAGACAGCATTAGGTACTATTGGCCAGGAGTGCCCAAAATTTTTCCCTCGGAGGGGCTAAATGTAATAACATTTTAAACAAAATACAAATACTAGGTTATCATAAAGTACTTTTTTTTAAAACTAATTCTTTAACCTCCTTTTCTGTGTAAATAAGATTTAACTAAAATGTCTGTGTGCCAGTACATGTTGATAATGGATGCTTAAGGTAGCAGCCAGTGTGGTGCAAATTCTGAGGTCGTTCGATCCAGTTCAATGTGGTAGCAAAGGCTCATAGGATATTTTATAAACCGTTCAAGTATGACTTTTTTGTCTTTTAACTTGTACCAATGTACATACGTGCACAAAACTGCTCTACATGCCCCTTATAGTTGCTTTTATTTCAATTTGAATCCTAATTTGTGATATTTCAAAGATGAGGAGTGTATGAGCCCAATGTATACTCATCGGGCCTATTTATAAAAAGTGGTATCAGAAGTAGAAGAATAATCTTTGTGCGCATTAGGTTGATCAATGCCGATTTTTGTGTAAGATCAAGTTCAGCCTCTGGCGGGGCAAATTAAATGACTTGGTGGGGGGCATCTCTGACTTGCAGGCCTGACCTTGGGAGCCCCTGCTATTGACCTTCTCCCCTTGTTTAACAGCTATATTCTCTTTATCTGAAACTAGCTGAGTTTTCCCTTAAATGCGGGTTTTGGTTAATGATCTTGCTGTAAAATGCACCCAAATTTTACCTTCAGATTATTAAAAAGAATTTCCTAATATATTGAGCCATCCACTCATATTTCCTTTAATTATTTGACGTCTGTTAGTGTCACAGGGAAAACACCCTCCAAGCCTCTCTGTGTATTTTTGAGATGACTTGCTGGAGCATTCCTTCTTCAAATATAGTGTATGACATTTCAAGAGTTTAATTTTCATCTTACTTGACGAAATTATAGTATCTCAGTATTTTATGGGTTTATTCAAATCTTTTACAGCTATAAAAGATAACATTCAACTATCTCCAGTATGGTCTTTCTTCAGAAGTGGAGTCTAGAGCAGTGAGCGCACAGAGACTGTGGTATTTGATTGATTATGATTGATTGATTGTGATTAATTGATTGTGATTAATTGATTGTGATTAACTGTGATTGATTGATTGTGTCATGGAAAAGTGTTTTGTGCTAATTCCAAGTCATTCGAAAACTTTCTGCAAGTGCTGTTTAAGTCATGAACAACTCTTCTGAATATATTCTGAATATATTCTTTTTACTCTTCTGTCAGTTACCTTGGAAGAGACACTTGATTGTGGTTGGTTTATGGTGAAATCCTCTTTCTTCCACTTCTGGATTATGACCCCATTCGAGCCCACATCGACATTCAGAAGTTTAGAAATAAATCTGTAGCCAATGCCATCAGTGTATTTTGCAAATTTAAGGCTGTGGATGTCTAAACCAGCTGACATTATGGGGAACTGATAGGGAGCAAGAATGCTTTGTCTAACCTTGCGCTGCAAGCTGGATTCTGGTAAGATATGGAGTAAGATATGGTGGCCAGTGCCACCCTGAACAAAATGCTGGCCACTCCAGCAAAACTTTTTTTCCCCATTTATTTCAGCATTTGTGTACTACTAACATGGTGCAGCACGTTTTTTCTAACTATGGTTTGATCCCGCTCGCATCCCAGACTTGAGAATCCTCCCTGGCTGATGTGCGGTAGTGGTGGAAGTTGTTCCATTTAACCAAGATACCTGGCATAATTCCTAACTTCTACCACTCAATACCAACATGCTGTTATCATACTAGTCCTCATAAGGTGGTGGACAGAGTTTACAGAGATGTGTTTGTTGAATTTAACTCTAGGTTACTATTGATTGATTTGTCCAACTTCTAGCCTGCAGTATTGTCAAAAACAATGCTGTTTTTTAAAATAGTCACATATAAAACCTAAAATGGGCCGACATCTGGACTGACCTGCTCCTCTAGCCTTGCAAATATATTGTCATTACAATATATATAAAAAATCTAAAACTTTGAGGCAACTGACATTTTAATATTTCAGAATGTTTTCCGATGTTTTATGATAATCACTAATAGAGGTCACAACCCCGAATTAAATCTTTTAATGGTTGACTCTATTAATCTATTCAGGAAGCTTTAGTCTAAATCAAATGTTTAAGGCCTCTATAGTTACATTCCAGTTGAATGAAGAGTTACATTTTGAGATGCTGCTCTGACTGCGCCATATTAATGCATTTTAATCTACAAAGTTCAAATTTATTTCGCGAAGTGGCATGCCCCCCATTTGAATTTGCCCTAAACCAAACAACGTTGTGGTCATGGATCTGTCTTCTGTAGATCATAGCAGACAATCTCATACTATGGGTTTTTTCTATGAACACTTCTTGATCAGGAGCTTTTTCTTGCCACCCGCACAAACGGATCCAAATTATGTTTTTGCACACAGACTGCATGGACGTTTGTAGTTATTCATAGTTGATATAATAACCCTTGGCCACCCTGCTATTTTCCCTGGCCACCCTATGGCCACCCCTAAAAAAGCATATCTGCGAGCATCCCTGCAGGCAAAGCGAAACAAACATGGCTGTGCAGGTGGACGTACGCGTAGAAGCAGCTGTTAAATCTGTTTTAGTAGATCTATAGACAAGCTAAGGACTTTATGCATTTCTTGATAGGAAACGTGTGTGCTTTTATCCCAACTGGATTTGGCAAGAGCTTGATTTACTAGCTTGTACAGCTAGTATGATTTGATACTGTGATTGACTAAATACATATCAAATTAGGTAGACACTTGCTGGCACGTCCCCCAATCAGCTCATAATCTTATACCAGATGCCCCTCCCTTTTTAGACACTTTCTGTGGGACCAGTTTCAGATCGATGTGTAGACTCGACACCGGGCGTGGATACACATAGATCTGGCTTTTGCCAGGTTATGCTTTATCCACAGATCTCAGTGATTTTCATGTCTTTTCATACGTTTCTACTGCTTCTTTTATGCATATGCTCAATACATATTGTCTGTGTTATTCTACTTTATTACATATAGCTTAATTTATCAACAAATGTGTGTTGATTTCTTCACAGATGTGTATTACTTGGATTATCACCAGCATCTGCTGTGAGGATTATGGAAAAACATTAGAAATGTACTCAGAAAAACATTGGCATGTTTTATATTAATTCTCCCAGCTGTATGCATCTACTGCATGAAAGATACTTATGGCTTGTGGCCTTTTTAACAGAAAAAAATAAATAAATCAGGACTTTTTTTGAGGAATCCGCTGTTGTTATAATTGGATATTTCCACATCTGGATTAGACTTGGGGTTTTTTTGTGTGTTATTTGTTAAATCTGAATAAAAGTACAGATAACTGTGGGCCTGTGATTAAAAACCTGTTGCAACAACACACTTCAAAAACATATTTCATAAGTGTTGCAATCTTTAAACAATACTCTAAGGAGCTGTGAACCACTAATGTGTAGGTTTCATTGTGTTCACTTAAAAAAATTAAAATGCTCTTCATTGATCTGCTGTGATCTGTAACAAGTACCGTAGTGGAAATTTGACTTATTTATCTATGTGGCACCAAATCCCTGTAAAAGGTTCTCCCAAGTCCCAAGACACTTTGCATTAAAACAAATGGGTCCAGTTTAAATCCAATCACATTCAATCTCTTATCAGCATTCATTCTGTTAACATGAATTCCAGCTTGATCCAATTACTCTGCAAATCATCAGATTCAAGTTAATTAGTAATTAAGTTTTAGCTTCATTTTCAAAGCACCAAATAAAAGCGGATCTCAAGGAACTTTATGGAACTTAACAGTTATAGTTCATTTCCAGTTATTCAGGTCCAAGTTAAATTCAGATCAATCCAAATCCTTCCACATTTCAATAATATGACCCCATTCAGGACAATGCAATCCTCGTTATAATGCAGTATAATCACAACCAACTGATTACATGTATCAAGAAAATATGGTAGTCTATTCACTCTGATGCAATCTATCATTCTGAGGAATCACAGGGGGACAGTGGAGAGAAAACACTTCCTTTTAAGAATCCACTCCGATCATCTTTTAGAGCTATTTTAAAATGTTCTCAGTTGTCTTTAAATTATGATTATGCCAATTTTACCCAGAATCACAAAACCCGTGCCGTTTTCTAGGATGTAGCTTCTGTAGCGTGACAGTAACTCATTAGCAATTAGCCTCTACCTTCTGGGCAGAACTGCTGGTCTCTGTTGCAGAGAGCTCTCTGTTTACGCTACAGCTCTCTTGCTAGCTTACAGCCCCTCATACCGCCAACCTACCATTACCGGTGCAACAAAGATGGTGAGCAATATTGAAGTTATCCAGCCGTACAGTTTTGAGACAGCCACAGCCATAGATCCAGTTGTCTACAAGTGGATGCATCAGAATGGTTTTGTGACATCTTTGGAAATGTAGTGGATGGATGTGGAAAGATATACACTACAAATGTCAAAGGTTTATTTTTGGTGTTCATTAGCTTTTTATGGGCTTTATTATTGTCATGGACAATAATGATAACGGACCCTAATGGATGTTAAAAGACCATTTTAGTTCACGATTGATCGTTTTTGTCACGTTTATTGGACTACGAAAGGGAAAGTTGCACATTTTCTGTCGGTGTGTGTGAGGGCGTCTTTGCATCTTTTTTGGTTATAATTTGTACAGTTATAATTGTATCCGGGATTGACATTTATTATTAGAATCAGAAGACTTTTAGCTTAGCTTTCTAATGATATATAACATGTATACATTCATAGCAGTTAGAAGTCAGAATGTCGGTGGATTTAAACGTGGAAGTGGCTCGGAGCCATTTATAGGCCATCACAACACAAGTGCATTGCAACTTGCTGCAGCACGTACAGCTGTTAATACGCCACTGCTTCTCTACTCCTCAGAGCCTTAGTGCCTGGATTGGAGTGGAGCAGGAGCTTGTGGTCTGCCAGGTGCAGTTGCCACATCACCAATCTAGTCTGTTTTAGGCGGCATTTTACCATCTGATTCACACAGGTTTGAGTGCAGAAATACTCAAAAAAGCTATTTGAGATTGATTTCCTCAATATATGTCATCTAGCATCCAGACAATGACACAAGAACATTTTAGCAACATGAAAAACACACTTTTCCTCGGAGTGGGTTTTAAAAGGGGGAACACCTCCCGGGGAACCAAAACCAGGGTGAGAGACTTTCTGCCAAAGTCAGCCTGGGTTAGAGAGGAAAAGAATGAGACACAGACGAACACTTACAACAAATGGCAACAAATATTTGCCTAGAGAAAGAAGACAAGGTTGAAATGAAAAGTTGGTTCTCATTCAGACTTGAAGATTTATGTTCCAACCTCACTGTGAATGCAATTTGGTCCACCTGGAGGTGATGGATGCCTCTAAACCATAAAAAACCCAGTGTTAAACAGCAAGGCGCCACCTAACACCTCCTGGATAAATATTATGAGAGTTTAACACATTCAGCTGGAAGAGAGTGACTCTCAGGACAAGGTTCATCTATGTTGCTGCGTGATCATGTTTGCTGGCGCTGTCCAAAAGCCAGAGGAAAAAACCTGCAGAGGTGACGAATAATAATCTTTCGGCATTTATTATTTAGAGGTGATGATCACTTATTCATCATGCTGACTGTCGAGTGTGTTGTGAGTTCATGCAGGGTCTTTCTAAGCAGGCTGTCAGGGTTATGAAGAAGAAGTCATGCATGGTAGTAGGGATGTGGTTTATAGAGGGTCTGTTTCTGCTGTCGTACATGACTGTAATAAAAAAATAATTCAATGCTTTGATTTACTGACCTCAATCTTTTTGATATTCCCCGACCGTTCAATTTGGTCTTTAACCATTGTTGTCTTTTCAAATACACCACTATTTTACAGGAACATCAGACAATCAGGGGGTTGCACCTGGGGATTCGTGGCACGTGCCACCCTAGGCCACCCCCTAGACACGCCACTGCTGAAGAGAAAGGCAGGAGAGTGTAAATGCAAATTGTATTGAGAATCTGTTTGAAGACTTGTTGTATATTCATTCAATATTAAACTAATGGGCTTAATCTTAGTCTCTGGGCAATCTCTAAATGTAAAAAACTGGTAGAGACACCCTCTAAAGGCGTTTTCACATTGTACTGGAGTCCATACTCGGGTACCGTATTTGGTCAAAATCCACTTATTTCGTACCATGTGAACATAGACTGGACCGTGCCAGAATACGGCCAGAGAGACCAGCTTTGGAGCTAATATCGGAGTCCTGGTACGAGTGGATACCGATCATGTGAACACAACCCGTACTCTGGTCGTACTCAAGACAATAGACGAGCTCCACGCGGAAATGACGACACCGCCGGCCGAGATTACAGAATCACCTCGCGACCATAAAAAAACCAAAACAATGTGATTCAAGCATCCCACAGCAACACAGCAGATTACAAAACGGCGGGTTTCCTACTACACTCACCCTGTAGATGGCTTCAGGTAGCAGCTGACCAGTAGACCAGTTTGTTTACATTCTAGGCTGTCGCTCGTTTTATGACGTCGGTACTTCTCACTCCCTTGTTTGTTGGATAGCTACAGAATTATTTGTATACCGCCACCTGCTGTTTGGGATTAGTCCGTTATGTAAAACACTGGATTCCAGTACGTGCCGAAATCCGTGCCCTGCAAACAGAGAAAAATTTGCATTTTCTCTAGCCGTTTTCTGGCACAGCCACACATGTGAAAAGGTCCTTAGAACCTGGATCTGCAAAACACTGGTCCTTCAAAAGATCCAGAGGAGCTGATTACATATGGCAGCTGGCCTTTTCATATTCCCTTCCACTTAATGACTATGTTCAACTCTGAGTTTGTCTGTCACATAAAATCCCAGTTTGTGATTGTAATGTCACAGAGTGTGAAAAGGTTTGAGAGTTATTGATAAATTTGAAAGGTCTCGTTTTTTTTTTGTTGGTCTTTGTTGATATTTAGCTTTGGGATGTTTCATCTTTCCTGGATTACGTTAACAGAAGCTAGCGCTGCTTAAAACTTTAACAACGAAATCTACAGAAGCAGAAATGTTTTAAACGGAGCTCCGCCTCACTAAACGTCTCTGCTTGAGCTAAGGTCCTTCTGGGTAAATTTTCAATCACTTACACGACCTGACAATGATCCGTTGAGCTTTCCTTTACAATCAATAAAAGCTTTTCTCCATTCTGATAAATGAACAGGGAGTCCTGTCAATACAACTGATCAAAGGACCTAGTCAACGTATCATTTGTTTAAATCCCACATTACGGATTTAGGAATCAGGGAGCAGTTAATTTAACTGCTAAATATGTGATTGTAAACGGAGACCACCAAGCAGAAAATACCTTAAATAATATGGGATAGATTTTTGTTTATACACAGTGTCATGAATTACAACCATGTAATAAATTAGGCTGGTTCCTGTCTTGGAGATCCCCTGCTGAAACCTTTGAACAATGCCTTCTTTAGGAGGAGGATCAATAGGTTCACTCCTGCTGGTTCCACCTGAGCCACTCAGGTCTTCCTCATGGAGGAGATCAACCTTCACAGGAGGAATACATTAAACACACAGGCTTTCAGCAATCTTCATTCAGCTCATTTTTAACACTCCTTTAGATAAATTAATCCCACTTCTGTCAGGTTTTTACTCAAAGTTAAAAGGCAACAACATGCGACACAAATCGGTCCTGCTGAAATGTCCAATTTTCACCTCAGCAGCTAGAGGTCCCCTTCTGATGGTCTGGGTGGCAGCAGGCCCTCATCAAAGCTCAACTGGGGGTCCTAACCATCACCCCCGGCCTTACAGGCTGCCCGGCGGGGGACTCAGGGTCATTATAATTAGTTTCTTGCAGCACACCAGCTGTTATTATGTGCCTGCACACAGGTCCCCAAATCACAAGGCAAAGGGGGAGTATAGGGGGTGGATGGGGGTCACCAAATGGGACACTACACCTTCTCCACATCCGATCCCTCCTTTTTCTTTCTTTACTTCTGAACTCAATCGAATGCTGGTGAGCAGAAATAGGACACTGACAGGTTTATGAGGACAAAACCTTTAACTTAACTTGCTAATGACAGCATGTGAGGAAAACATACACGTGATAAATAGAGGAAATACTTCTAGCAGTTTATGTTAAAATCTTCCCAAAGGTGAGGAACATTTGCTGTACAAGGTATATTATGCTTAGCTTTTCCAAAATGACTTGATCTGTCAACCACAATGGCAGAAGAATGAAAGGCAAGTTAAAAAAATCTAATGTCTTGTCAAGTATGTTGGCTGATTTTTTTTCTGTTAACATTAAAGGCTAAAAATGTTTATGCAAAATGTTAAGTTAGACGTGCATATTGATTTTCTGGCCCGAGCAGATTCTATGATGCTTTTGCTATTTTTCAGAGAACGTGGAGAAAGAGTTCTTTCTTCCACTTTTGGTTATTGGTTGGCCGCAGCCATTTATCATAAAAGAATTGTGTGCTGCTTTTTAACAGCTCCCTAAATGACCCTAATCAAAGCTTCAGTCCAGTTCTCAATGCCTCTTAATATCAACTTGAAGACTTTTTTGGCAGCTTTGGATGAGGCACTTTATTTTCTCAGACAGTAAAGCTCCCAGTTCTGGCAAAAAGACTCTAATTTTTGTCAACTCTTCAGTTGTTTCATATGAACTGAACTCCCTAAAATTCCTTAATTAATATTAAGGTCAAGGGGCGAACAAGGCCACTCCTAAAACCTTCCCTTTCCCCCTGCTCTAGCTAGTGACAGTTTATGAAATGCTGTATTTATCTTACCATTAGTTTTGATCTGCTTCCCCGTGTTTGGTGCTCACACATCCCCAAACTAACCAGTGGTCAACCTCCATGTTTCTTATTAGGAATGTACTTTTCATCAAACGACATGTCGATTCCTCTTCAAATAGGACATACAAGATTGAGACCATTAAGTTAAATCATGGCTTGTTCAAGTTTTGAAGCTCGTCTCTGTGCCGTTTGCTGTATTGTAAGTGGCTGTTTTGTTGTGTTGGCGTAGTATAGTCTTTCTTTTGGCAACAGCCAAGCCACTTTTTTCTCCCACAGGGTGCTGAATATCAGCTGTGGTTATTTGTTGGGGTTTTTATTCACTTCTTCAGTAATTCTCCTGGCAGTTGTTGTCAAAATGTGGGTCGGTTTCAACGGAATCTCTCACTTTCCACTTCTTAAATAAAACTTGAATACTGCTGACATGCAATTCCCATCACGTGGATGCCTATTTTTGCATACCACTACCTCATTTTGCTTTCTCCATCTCTGTGAATCCAACATCAGTCATCACCAGACGGAAGAGCTCTCAAGAGCCCAGAAACTCAAACTGTTTCTAAACACACTGATTAAACGCAAACAGATCACAGATGAGGATGTTCCCATGTAATAAAATAATGTGCACCCCCCTGTGAATATATGAGTAACAAGGCAACATTTCTAGGTCACGTAAACCTTTGATAAGGGTCATTGTGTGATTTAAACAGAACGAACCCGACTATTTCATCATGAATGGCTTAATCTAACCAATGGTCCCTAGTAACATTTTAGAAATGTGAACTGTGTCCTTAACCTTTCTCGCAGTCTGCTAAACCATCTTTATAAAGTTTTCTTTTGTTACACATCCAAAATTCTTTAACTCCCATTAAACATTTTAGTTGTTAATTCAATTTACCATCACATTAAAGACAGAAGGTTTATTTAACCTTTTAACTTAAAAGCATAATAAAGCAATAAATCAACTTTTAGGATGGATTGGAAGACACTCCCACGGGAAGAATTCGAGGATCCTGGATGACCCCCCCACCCACCTAGGAGACCCACATGTCTGCTAGGGTATCTGGGGGGGTGGGGGTGGGGGGTGTAAAGTGGATGAAAGGGAAATTTAACCTCCTCACAAGCAGTAAAACTAAATTACCGTCCACTCAGAGAGGAGATGAAGCAGAGGGAGTTTGGATGCTGAGCTCATTAGGAAAATGAAATGTGTGTCGAGTGCTTCATGTGATCTACGGGGTGTGTGTGTTTGTGTGTGTGTGAAACTATCAGCCATGTTATTATTATTGGACTGTGGAAGTCACAGTGTAACAGCAGTGAAGTACAGTCGGTATACAATGTCCATCGCCAGACGAAAAACAAGACAGAAATCTATACAGAAGTGCCTGAAGTCATTCTGCTTTTGTCCACCGATCCTATATCATTCTACCTCGAGGGGATGCATTCGTGAAGCTTTCAGCGCTACATAAAAGAGTGCATGCAACACTGCAAAGACACAGCAGGCTGTAACTAGTAAGGAGCTAAACTGCAGCAACGATTCTGTTGCAGCTTCAGGACATAAACCCTGTCGATCGAGCGTTTCCTCCACTTTTCCCTTCTTGTCTCAACAAGCTCAGCAGACGTGCGAGCCTCAGGTTTCACCCTACAGTTGATGAGACTGTCTGCTTCTTTTTTTTTTCACTCGGCTGAGACTGGGATATGTTAGTGTTGTGCTTTTTAAGGAGTGGGGCGTTCCCTTTCATCGAGCATTTATCTTTTGATTCTCTGAGAAACACTGTTTTCTGTGGTTTGTTTGCCCAAGGACAGCCTCTTAGGTATTCATTAACGGGTTACAAATGTTGTAGGTCTGTATGTGAGAGGTTGCAGCACTTGAAGTGTTCCTATTTACAGTGTCTTACCACCGGAACTTTTTTCCCCCCAATTTTCTCAAATTACAACCAATATATGTTGTACGTCAGCGTACTTTTGAGCCAAACACAAAGCAGTCTATAAGTGTAAAGTGAAAGAAAATGATTTCTAAAAGGTTTTACAAATCACAAACTGAAAAATGTGTAAAGCATTTGTTTTTAGAACCAGGTGTTTTAGGTGTTAGGTGTCTGGGGTTTTTGTTTGTTCGCCTATTTTCTTGTCCGCTCCACACAAAGCAGCTCGTTGAGCCATCATCACCGGCTGGATGAAAGGTAGTGATGGTCCGTTTGAATCTGAAGCTCTGGTGCATGTGTCAAAAAACACAAAAACAGTGGTTCAGAAATACCGTATCGATGCATGACTCGTCTGAGCAGAGTAGTGTGATCCATGACGTCCAAAGCTTCGTTCTGTACATCACCGCTTTGGTACCAGATTCAGAGGTTCAAACAGACCTGAATCACTGGCCAAATCTGTTGTGTGTTTTGGAGGTGAGTGGGAACCAGTAGAGAAGGAATGAGTGACATAGCAATATGAAGGAAGAGTCGACGTTCTGTAGCCTTCTTTTGTTGTTTTCATATGTGTGTCAGCCAAAAAACGAAACTTAAAGAAAACAAATTACATGAATCTAGTGTACATGTATTTGTATCAAGGTAGATTTTGTAATAATGAACATCAAAGTACCTTTTAAGTACAGTGTGTGAATGTGTGCATGAATGGGTGGATGACTGAATGTAGTGTAAAGCGCTTTGGGGTCTGTAGGGACTGAGTAAAGCGCTATACAAATGCAGGACATTTACCATTTACCATTTACAATGTGCCATTTTTCACCCAGGCATGCTGCTTGGTCTGTGACCAGGAGCTTTGCCTAAAACAAGCCTACACATCCTCAGTTTTGAGGCATTACCATGCCAAGTATTACACCATCCCCACTGAGAGTAGACCAAGAAAGAAATCAAGCTGTCATGCTCTGTACATGTCATTAAGTCATCCACTCATTTTTTACAAGGTGCGTGCCACAATATTTCTAATATAACTATGACTTCACTCTTTGGGTGAGGGGAGTCGTTGGTTTGTGGTTCTTCAGAAGAAAGTCCAACTGGCTGCAGGTGTCATGGTACGCTCGATCAATTTATTCTACCTTACACAAGTCACTTCTTACAAAAAATCACTTACTTTTTACTTAAAGTGAAGAATACTGTAACAAGACACTTTAGAGTATTCAAATCCTGACTTTCAAATGTTTCCTTCTGTTAAAGCACACTCTGGGCAGACAGCGACTAGATGACGCTGCTTTGGCGAAAATGATTATAAAGGCCTCTCAGCCCTTTTCCATAGTCGATGAGGATGCTGCCTTCAGACAGTTTGTAGATGTTTTGGCTCCAGCATACATACTCCCCTCTAGAAAGGTCCTCAAGCAAAAAGTAGAGGAAAGAACAAGGAGCAAAAAGAAATAGCAAAAATAGATCTGGAGAAGGCCAAAGCTGTGATTCTCACCGGTGGTGGGTGTGTGGACATCCATTCATATGGATGGCTACTTGGGTGTGACTTTTCATTCATGAACAGGATACAGTTCCCACAGTGAGCTGCTGAGAATATTGCAGAGGCGAAGAAGTCCATGATGGAGGAGTGTGGCATTTGTGAACAAGGTCAGACACTTTTTCACTGATGTAGCAGCAAACATAAATCATCTGCTAAAATATTAAAAGTGCACCACACATGGTGCATTGCGCATACTCTTAACCTGATTGTCAACATATCTAATGATCAAACACCTGGCCTGGAGGAGATCAGAGCTAAGCCTCGAAAGACAGTACTACTTGGTCATTTTCATTCTAGCACAATTGCAAAAGAGACGCTGTGCAGAAATAGATGGGTAGACCACAACTAAAGCTGCTGCAGGAGGTGGACACCAGACAGAACAACACCTACACCATTCTGCAACGGTTGTTTGAGGAGAAAGAGCCAGTTCTTGCTGTGCTGGCGTCGACGAGAACTGATCTTACACATATCAAGTCTGAGGAATACCACTGAGTGTTCGCCGGGTGCTTTCTTCCTTTTATATGGCCACCAGTGAACTCTCAGAGGAGCAGAGAGTGTTGGGTTCCAAAGTTATTCAACTTGTCTGGCTACTGCTTTACTAAATTAGTAAACATTAAAGGCAGGTTTGGGATGAGAAAGCCAAACAGTGCACCAATCTTTTAAGACTTGTCTCTACTTGGGACCATGAGTGTGATAACCATCGCGACACAACCCAATGTTCAAAGCAGCCAAACCAATACTCAGAATGTGCCACCAGCGTTCAAGCCAAAGCAGACAAGCGCGCTCCTGTTTCTCCTGTTCCATCCACCTCCTCACCGTCAGCGTCGGCTCCTCCAACTCAGTCAGCTACAGTTTGTTGACCTGACCTGAGGTGCATAATACCTCGGGTCTAACACCGTAATATGATTTTATAAAACACTGAATTAATTAACAGGGAATGCTTTTATAACACACTCAAATTTCTATATTACAAAATAAGGGGATCACTTTTAGAAAACTTAAGTCTCAGTCGATTTATTGAAATTGAATCCCTCTCGCGTCTTGTTTATCAAAACTGTGCAGGATTTAAATGCGTTCATTATTGTTGCAGGCGATGGTCTGTGGGATCTGCTGGACAGAAATGTAGCTGAGCGTTAGGTGAGGAACGTCATCGCAGATCAGATAGTGGAGGTACAAAGGTACATGGCGTATCCTTTACCTTGCCAGACGGCTGATCCACTTCACTTCTGGACGATAAGAAAGAGATTGGTACCCACAGCTAAATGAACCTGCACTTCAGTTTCTGTGCACCCCAGCATTATCGGTTCCATATGAGAGGATTGTTTTTTTCTAAGGCAGGAGAAATTGTATCCAAAAAGAGGAACAAACTCATCCCTCTGTGGGAAAAGAAAATCTTGTTCCTGAGTAAAAATAACCTCATATGTATTTCATGTTTTATTGTAACATTTCTTCAGCACTCCTACCCCAGGTCAAACATATGTTACCATTACACTTCTTTACTAAATTATTACAAAATCATTTATGTATCTGTGTTGTGTATTACCACGTACATTGTTTTTTTCTTCAGTATACTTACAAACAAAAAGAAATCAACACAAAGTTAAGTGACACAGAACACGACATGAGTTTATTCATCAAATGTCAAACAGGTCAAGTCAAGGTGTTGTTCATACTAAAGGCCACTAGATGTCCTCCTAGAGAACTGTATTAAAAAGCATTGAGCAATGAAACATTTTTATGATAAAAGCTTCATTTAGCCACCACTCCTTTGTAAAACAGACATGGGTGTCCCTGCAGATGTTCTCCAGAAGACGGCAACCCAAGTCATCCATGAAACATCTGGGAGACGGGTCTCCAAGGTCCACAACATCTGTCATGTTACCCACTGTGCGAAGCAGACGCTAAGAAAGTGTTAAATGTTTTGAAGATAAAGTCAGAAAGGCCAGATTAGATAAACTTCATTAATCCCATATAATAATCCCAGGATTATGTGTGTAGAAGGATGCTGAGGATGGAGCTACCAGAGAAAATGTACCCTAAGGTACAAAAAGATTACCCCTATTTTTTTGTGTGCAGGAGGCTAAAAGGAGGAGCAAAACTGAAATAGATTTAGAGAAAGAGGATATATAATTAGTAGGTGTGAGGATGTTAAATGGACTGAACTTTTCTAGTCCTTACTGACCACTCAAAGCTTAGTCACACTAGAGCACACTCACAGACGTGCACACATTCATACACTGATACAGAGCTGGGTAGGCAATTTGGGGTTAAGTGCCTTGCTTTAGGCACTTCAACATGTGACAGAAGGAAGCTAGAATTGAAACTATACGACTACTACAACTACTCAACCTTCTGAGTCGCCCCATGCAGGACTTAATGGAGACGCATGAATCACTGGGGCGACCCAAGAAGGGTAAAGCAAAACAATAAACAGTTATTTCTAATGTATATATTTCCTTTATTTTATTATTTTTGTAGTTTTACATATTTATGTTCCATTCTTTGTTATGCATTAAAAAGCCATAAATCTATTAGCGTGGATCTGACTGTAACATCCATCCCTAAGTACTATCACAGCTCAGTTTTCACTTTCACTTCTTAAGAGCAGAAATGGAGTAGGTTGTAACAACATGCCTGTTTGGAATGGACATTAATTTAACAGATTTTTGATGGTATGGTAGAAATTCAAATGCATGTCATTTATAGCAGACACATATGGGTACCACGTCTGAAAATTTGAGATCACAAAGAACTGAGTTACATTTGCTCAAACACAAAGTGTTACTATCATGCCAGGTCTTATTACTTTCCCCCCCCAAAAGCCAATGTAACTAGTTACTACCCACCTCCGGGATAAAAGAGTAAAAGGCATAAAACAAAAATGCATATCGCATTTTTAAGATTTTCGGTTGTTTTTTTAGACAAATGTTGAAAATCTTGCTTCCGTTTCCACTTGATAACTATGCAATAGTTTGCGCTGTTTCAGCACGTAAAATGCTGTTAAAGATCACGTTTTGTATTTTTAATGTGGAAAGAAGTAGAAAGATTCAGTGTGTGTGAAAACATTTGTAACAGCTGCTTCTGAGGCATCATCTCCAAACTACCAGGCTACTGTTTTCTGTTTATTATTATTATTATTATTATTATTATACACTGTCAAGCAAAAATATGGTGCTCTTTAATCCTTTTTTTGATATCGCACACACCCTTTTTACACTGCTGCAGCCACAGAAACCGACAGGAGCTAAAAGTGATTGCCAACCATCAATTACTTCACTTGAAATCATCAAAACGTTTGGTTGGATTAAACTGAATACGGTCAAAAGTATATAAATATGGGAACACTAGGGATGAAGTTGTAGCATGAAAAAATACTCATCTTAATTAAAATGAACCTTTGTATTAGCCTATACATTTATTGGGTTTAATATTAATTCTTAAATCTCAATAAATCTGTAGAGAATAAACTCCAACACTGATAGTTTATTGGAGACATAGTTAAAGAAAAATAACGAATAAATATTTACCTATCAAATTAGACAGAACTGCACTGAGAAGGAGAGTGCGACCCTCCAGTGATTTGCCCCAATGTAGGCTTTTATTTTGGCAAATGTGACTCACAAAGGAAAGGAAAAAAAACACATGCTGAGGTAAAAACAGCAGGATCAGCAGGTCTGTCCGACACAGAACACAGTATGGATTCTCCACTCCACTAAAACCAATCTGCATTGCAGTGGTTCTCTTTTGTCTCCATCATTTTCATTTCAAACCCCGAGTGGTAGAAGTTTCTTTAGCAGTGCCTCCCCCTAGCGGTCACAGACAGTTACTGCACTACAGTGCGCTTGATTGCGGGTTTCTCTGTGACGTCATTGGATTCCTACATGTGGATATTTGGGTGTAAAAAGCGGAAAAGTTACGTTACCTGAACACCGGCACAAGCAAAAGCCTCGCTAACAAAATTTCACTGTCACTTCTTAAGAGCAATGATATGACCTCACCGTGCTCAATGTATTGACCACCTCAAAAGCAATGTGCATTTGCAGCAAGTTTACTAGTCATAATGCCTAAATCCAACTCCACTTTGTAATCAATTTAGTTTTAATTCTAACACAACAATTAAGACGATCATTCAATCTTTTAAATAGTTTTATGAAATTGTTGCTCGAAATCTGTTTCTGTAAATTGATATTTTCTTGAATTGTCTAGGTGTCTTGGCAAGGACTCTCTTGGAAAAGATATTAGTAATCTCAACAGGACCTTATTTCTAGTTAAATTATAATTATTATTATTATTATTATTATTATTATTATTATTATTATTATTATTATTATTATTATTATTATTATTATTATTATTATATCCTTTATTTAACCAGGAGAGGCCCATTGAGATTAAAAATCTATTTTGCAAGGAGACCTGGCCAAGATAGGCAGCTGAGTTACATCACGTCATTACATACATAAAGACGCACAGAAAAACATGGAAATAAAAATAGATAAATAAATGGAAGGCCAATTTTGCACTTACAATAAAATCTGAATTAAAAACATTGACATGTTCAGGAATCCAACTCAAAACATCTCATCAGGGCCGTGCAGTGACCTTTAGAGGCAGGTGGTCAAAGTTAAAAAAAGGGCCACATTGAGCTTACAATATAACTTATAGAGTATCATCCTGAAAGACAATAACAAATATCAATCAGGAGTGTAATAAAAATCGCAACATGATATATCCACGTCATCAGTTCAGGTCCATCCAAAGCAAAAGCTGCATACTTTTTAATCTGATATGGGTTCAGTGTTGCTGTGTAGATGCTGCTGCTGGGATGTGTTGATCAAACATCACAAATATTAAAAAGACCATCAGAGAGCCGGTAGCTGATTAAGCAACTGTTATAAAGTACATTGTTGTATCGTTTTCTGCCAAGCTGTTCTGTTTTTTTTATTTTTTATTGATTCACTGTTATTATGTGTCGATGGGATTTTATATTGTATTCTGTGGTGTACGGCACTTTGGGCCTCCTTGATTGGTGGTGGAAGGTGCTTTATAAATAAATAAATGAAATGAAATGAAATTAGTTTAACTTGCTTCTGCATTTCACAAAATAAATCCGCATATCTGACTCTGAACCTCCACAGTAACTCAGCTGCATTTTAAAAGATCAAAACAGCGCAGAGGGGCTAGTTCTACTTTTCTATAGAAGTGTTAGAACCTCTGAGAGATTTCGATCTCTTAATGTCCACAGATAAAATACATTTATATCTTCAGCACATAGCAATAATTCATACTTATTTAGCTAAGTGTTATTAACTTCTTCACATGTATGATTATCAATTTTAAGAAATTTTGCTTAATTGAATTGTGTTGCGTTTGTCTTTCCATTATGGAACGCCAAAGTGCTGAAATTAAATACATATATAAAATCTTGTGATATAAATGTCTAAATTAATAAAAAAATAGATGAATAGCCTATATAATGTGAAAGTGAAATCAGGAAACAAAGGATTATGGTAGTAGGGGCCCATGGGCACAAAGTGTTTGAGTGCCCCCCTCCTCATTTAAACCCGATTTTCACCATATTCTTGTAAAACTACAGTTCTTGTCTGAGAGCAACAATATCAAGTCAACACAGTAGTGTAAAATCCATTGCCTATGTATAAACACCTCCACCAGGCTAGGGCCCTTATTTATTAATTGTACTTACGCACAGATCTGTGCAAGGTTCATGTGTAGGAAATATATAATTTACATTGTGTGACATTTATCAATTTGTACTTGATAAAGGGAAAATTGGGGGGTGGGGCGGGGAGTGGGGGGTCCCATTTATCTATGGTATGTATTGAAAACCACATCAATAATTCAGAAATTCACTAAACACAACAACATGTTGAAAAGCACGACAATGTTGGGGACACAGAAGGATGCAATAATTTGGCTTGAATATTTATTAATGATTACTTATGTCAATCATTTATAAGATTGATAATTTTATGTAAAAGTATTAAATACAGGCACCACCTGATATTCAGGAATTATATTATTAGCCAAATCTTTCAGTCTCAGGTATAGTGAGTTGTGTTTGAGTATAGTGTGCAAACGATATAAATGTCAAGGACACATTAGACACACCGTTATATGACAATGCATCAATAACTATGGCATCATGGCTTAGATTGTTCAAGCTGCTTTGGTAGTTTGCAGATTGCTTAAACAGTTTTCAGAAGTTTAAATATTATTTTTTTTAATCCCATTCTGTATCATCCCCTATTGTATAGCATAAATATCGCGGTAAATGCTTTGGGTTATCAGTGGATGAACAATTACAATGTCTATCTTATGTAACCAAAAAATCCTCATTGGGTTTTGCTATATTTCAGAAGTATCTGAATACCATTTTATTTAATCATATTGATATATTTGTAAAAAAACAAAAAAACAACAACGTTATATAGATAGATTAATAATTGTGCCTTTGTAAACGCACACACATACACACAATTGCGTCTATACTCTGCTGATATGTTGTCTGATTAAGACAAGAAGAAAAAATAAAAAAGAAGACATTTTGAAAAATAAAAAATCTTCAAGCATTACATTTAAATATTGAATTAAAAGGTACAATAACACAAAGCGATTGTTTTTGTGTGTTTTTTGGGGGATCTTTTCTTTTTGTTTGTTTAACTTTTGGCTTTGATACTGTTTCATACTGATCTTAAATTAAAAACAGCATTTGAATGCCAAACGTATTCCGCTGTGATTTTTCAAAATAAGATAATCTTCCGTTTACACTGAACTCGACTATTTAATGCTGCATTCATTGATGTTTAATACTTGTGAATTACAAAAGTCTTTCGGTTAGCATGTCTGTTGACAAAAACCAGAAAATGTAATTAAAGCGTAATGTAAAAGGGGGAAAGTGCTCGTTGTTTAGGTAGTTTTAGGATTTTGTATAAAATGTTAATCCTAACCTGGTTAGGTTGTGGGTTTCTTGAAAGACTTTGGAGGGAGATTATCAGTGGTCTTGTATGTCTTCAATTTTCTAATAAGTGCTGTCACAGTTGATTTCTTCTCACCAAGCTGTGTGCCTATTGTAGATGTGCTCATGCCAATCTTGTGCAGGTGTACAATCTTGTCCCTGGTGCCTTTAGGTAGTTCTCTGGTTTTTGCCCATGGTGGAGGTTGGAGTTTGACTGTTTGAAGGTATGGACAGGAGTCTTTTATAGAGATAACAAATTAAAACAGGAGTCATTAACACAGATAATGAGGGAAGGATAGAAGAGCTTTTTAAAGTGGAATTCTGTTTTTTTAAAATATTTTTTTTACCTGGACCTTATTTTTAGCTCATTTTATGTTTACCCTAAGAATTTTGAAGCCAGTCTGAGCAATTCAGCAGTATTTATATTTACTTCCTCCATCTGTGGACATCTTTAGAACAGGAGTGCTCGGGGCAGGACAAATTCCACTTGTAATAAGGTTTAATCTGCCCAAAACGCAGTAATTTAACCATGTTTATATTCCCCTTGGATTTAAGAACATCTCGGAAATGCTTTTTGGTTCTTTTCCAGGCCGATTTGGACGTAATTTACGTCGAAGCAGGAATGTTAAATGAAAATTCCGTTGTTTTGTTTTTTTTACAGTTCTGCTGCAGCGTAAACGTGTATCACCCCGGTTCTACGGATGTCTGCTGATGGAGGGAATGAATATAAATACTGCTAAACGGCTCCAAAATTCTCAAGGTAAGCAAGAAAACATTAAATTTGCTGAAAGATGAGCGAAAATGACTCGTTTTATTTTGGTCTTATTTTGAAATGTACGGCCAGACATCCGGTGTCTTCCTGCATCCTCTCTAACCTGCGCCATCTTGACCAGCAGGAACAGGTACTCTACATCAGGAGAGGCTCTCCGCCAGTCAAGCAGCCGTTGACTTTCCGTCCTCCGGCCCGCCGAGAAAACATGGCTCTGAGCCGCCTGGAAAAGGCGCAGACATGGCTCTTCAGAGCTGTCGCGGCCTTCTTCTTCATGATTTTCCAGTTCCTCTCTTCTCGGAGCCCCGGTGCCTCCGAGAGGAAGCTGCCGCCCGTCACTAACCCGCTGCTGCTCCAGTCAGCGACGCAGCTTGCTAAGAAGATCCGGAGAAAAGATGTGTGTACCCAACTCAGCCAGGCCGGACGCCGGTTTATTTATTCAGTTAGCTGTCTCTGCAGAAATGTCCAAAAGCTAGGATAAACTTAGATTAAATGTTATTAATCTGTCTTTATTACCTATGGAAATAGCTGGCCGGTTATAGAGCTGTAACACCTTAAAGTGGCAGTACTGTGGGTCCTGAGGGCGAGGTAGTCCGCAGCCGCCTTAGAGGACACCAGAGCACCTGTTGAAAGACAACACACACCTCTGCGGCTGGGTTTGCTCATCAGAAACAGTGTGGTTAAGGGTTTCTGTTGAGACGGCGTGTGAAAAAGAAGTATAATTAGATTGGTTTTTAATGACAGATATGATTTAAGTGTTGCTGTCGGTAAACAACACATACAGGTCATTTTTACACACCCAGAGGTCAGATAGTTGTAGATCATGAACACCGTCAGAGGACGTCACTCAGAAATCGGCCGTCTTCTTACACAGTTATTCATATTTATTGATTAGTCTATAACACCGTACTGGACGCAGTAGATTATTGCATTACTGCACTGTTATAAACACATGTATATATGTATTAATGCAGAATACCTTCATTATATTTTAGTATTTTATGACTTAAAAAACACCAACCTTGCATTCAGGTCTTGTGCTTTGTGTGTCCTTGAGTATTCTTCACATAATAAACTCGCCTAAATGTTGTGTACCTGCAGGTATCCAGTGTGGAGGTGGTGCAGGCTTATATCGACAGGATTCAGGAAGTTAACCCTTTATTGAACGCTGTTGTAAAAGACAGGTGAGGTAGATGATGGCAGACTGAATGTTGTATATGTCTTTTTTTCTGTAATTTAAAAAAATATAATGCCTACAAAAGTGTTAATACCTGGCTAACATTTTGTTACATTAAAGTCACAAACTTTTATGTGTTTTACAGAGAGATTATTTGCCAGACAGAAACAGAAGTGAGTGCAAAATTGTAAAAGGGGAGGAAATTGACACAGCTCCTTCATGGTTTAGGAATCTGAAAATTCTGGTGTAGTGTTGTATTTAGTACCAAATATAGCTGCGCTCACTTGGACTATGCTTGGATCCGAACTACTCCGTTTTATCTATGGCTGTAGGTTTGGGGTCGTTGTCCTGCTACAATGTAAACCTCCAACGCAGTCTCGACAAGGTTTTCATCCAGGATTTTCCTGTATTTAGCTCCATTTATTACCTTTGACCAGCTCACCTGTCTCTCTTGTGGGAAAACATCCCCACAGTATGACGCTGCCACCCCCGTGTTTCACCATGAGGATGATGTTTTCTTGGTGCTCAGTGTTTCCACCATGCGTGGCATTTTGCCTGCGTGTGGACTCAATTTACTGAATAGGAGACTTTATTTAGTATCAGGGTACAGAGATGTTGATAGGTACGCGTCCTGCGTCCCTGACGCTTTAAAATCTGAAAGGACGCAGTAAACTCACCATCAATGCGTCCTGGGGACGCAGCTCATTTTTCAGGCAGTATGGTGAGCTCTTATACACTCCTCCTTCTACTCTTTATCAAATACATATTTGACATATTTCCTCATCTATTTGCGGGTCTTGTCACTCTGTTGAGTCAAATTGGTGCGCCCGTGTGTGGGTGGAGGAGTGCCGATTCAGGCAGTTATGGTAACCAAGGAAACTGTTGAGTTTAGGTTTCCCGTTCTGCATCCAGGGGTTATTAGTTTATTTTTGATATAGAAAGATTCAAGAGGGTTTCATAATAAGAGCAGGGAAAGCCCAAATAAGCAACTACAATTAAGAAAACAAGTCCGAAACCCGTGACTGATGATATTTGCATGTGACTTCACCGATAAACAAGCCCAACGTCGCTTATAACAAACGGACTTGAAAACACTGGAAATAAATAAAACCAAATGATGTGTCAGATCCCGTCAATTTCTGTCCAAATCACAGATGCCTATTTCCATTGGATTAGGACCTCGGAGTTTAGCAAAATAATTACAGGGGATACAGTAATTTACAGGGGAATTATTACTTCACAAATTACCCATGGTCGATTTGCACATGATTAACATCACAGACAATCTCTGCAATTATTATAAATAATAATAAATAAAAAAAAGATAAATAATTGCATGTAGTCCCTGGGTAAAACTAATCCCGTCAGAAATAGGCTTCACGTTCAGCAGAGCAGACAAGCGTTGTGTCAAGCCACTGCACATATACCGGAAGCAGACGTGATCCCCGACCACAATAAAGCAACATGCTAGTTTAGCCGCTAGCATAAAAACGCCAGTCACGGTGGATTTCATCTCAGCAATTAAAAATACGAACTTCATTGTAAGTAAACTCGCTTTTCAACTCGTCGATGATGGGGTCATTCATGTTGATGTTATAACTTTTAGCGATGTGCTGTAATGAAATAAAACATATTATAATGGCAGTGATGAAAAATATTATAAAGACTGCCATTATTTTGTTATATGCAGATGCCGCTTCCGATGAAATCCTTATTTTCTCAAGCAGGAAAAAGAGAACATAAAAATGCCACCAAAGAAAAATATAAAAATGATTGCTGGTCAGCAGAGTATTGCAGCTGTATTTTCTGCTTCCACTACCTCTGTATACCTCCCTGACTCTGATCAGCCCGGCGAGAATACCGCAACTTTGCCGGTACCGTTTTCTGCCACCTACTCCAAGCCTGCTGAACCCACTGCAGATGAAGTGCCTCAATCCTCTGCATCTTCCTCCCAAAAAAAAGCGAACTTTTCTCAAGCAGTGGCTCAAGACATACAAATGGCTGCGCTTTTCAGATGACAATTTTATAGATAATGGATGGATGGGGGGACCCAATGAAATTTCCAGGGACACACTCAAATTGCCACCCGTGGGTCCCGAGGACTCACCACATTGAAAACCTATCAACATCACTGAGGGTACAATAAGCTGAATAATCATATGGTTTCTAGTCCATTTATAAGGCTTGAGAGCCGTATTATGTGGAACAAATGTCTCAGTCTCGTTTCAGAAGGTTGTCGTTTGCCAGAGTCTAACTCAGTATTATTCATGATATGCACATGTCTCGTCTAGGGATTCACCGATCCACTTTTTTGGTTTCCGATACGATACAGATATCTGAGGTTCATAATCTGCCGATACTGGTCCAAACAGTACTGAATTACTTAAACTGTGTGCTGTTAGGTAAAGGCTCACAGGGATGCAGCGAAAGCACTTCGTTCAAACCGATTCGATACCACAAAGATGCGGTACCGAGTGCCAATGCTGATACTTCTACCACAAGAAAAAATGCAACAAATTGGAAGACAGGTTTTGTTTTCTTCTCTGCTTGTTAGGAAAAATGATGGTGAATTAGAAAAAAATATTTTAATTAAAAAATGACAGCAAAAGAAAAATTTCAAGTGAAAAATAAACATATTCTGTGAAATGATTGCAGTTTCCTCATTTTAAATTTCAGTTCATGGTATTGGTTAACTTTAACCAATACCGTACATAAGAATGGTATCATAGCCGATACCAGTATCGGTGCATCCCTACTCTGATTGGCTGACAGCAATGCCACTCTTAAGCTACCTTCCATAAAATTATTGACTTAACTTTCTTTGCTGGTGACATTTTAACCGTTTCTTCCTCAGCTAATTTTTCTTGGGTAAAAAATCGAATGCTGATGTGTTAAGTTCCCAAATAAAACCATTCCCTACCGTGTTCTGCCATGCTGTTGAGTTGCTCACAGTTAGCGTTGTTGCTAACAGTTAGCTTTGTCTTCTAGCTCCTACTCTCAGAGATGTGCTCTGCTCAGTCCAGGCTGCAAAATCACCCCACCAATGGGCGGTCGCTAGAGATGGTAGACATGAATGCTAACTTTCCCTTTTACGTAGAAGGGACCAGCTTTTTCTGACTCACTCTATTTCTTCTCTGTTTGTTTCTGTGGCTAATGCAGGGAATGGAGGTTGGACAAATTGTTCCCATGCAGCACCCTTATGAGACTCTGAGTGATCAATTGTATTCTAAAAAAAAGTACCGGTGTTTCTCCACGTTCAGTGAATGAGACCTTTAAACTTGATCAGTTTAAACAAATTTGCCGTTTGTCAAAAAATCTTAACAATAATGTATACAAGACTTTGGCTTTGATATGATGAAATGTAAAAAAAAAAAATGGTTCCATGTGGATAACTGTTTTTGCAAGACTGTACAAACTGGGAATTTTTCCAGGCTGATATATGATCTTAAAGTGAAAACTTTTTACCCTAAAGTGAATCAAATGACGAAACGTGTTTTCTTCAGGTTTGCAGCTGCCCTCCAGGAGGCGGCTCAGGTTGATAAGCTGATAGAGGAGGAGACGGGAGGAGAAGAGGTGCTGGAGGACAGACTACCGCTTCTGGGAGTCCCACTATCTGTCAAAGAGTCCTTCTCCCTCCAGGGTAACTACTATCACACATCCACACCCATATTACTGCAACAAGCATGTCCTTCGACTGGCTCTTTGTCAAAGTGCCCCCCTCCTGCCCCCCGTCCTGCAGGCATGCCGTTGACGACGGGGTTGATGTCCAGGCGGGGAGTTGTGGCCTCTGTCGACGCTCCACCTGTGGCCCTGCTGAAGCGAGCCGGCGCCGTCCCTCTGGGCGTCACCAACACCAGCGAGCTGTGCATGTGGCTGGAGTCTCACAACCACCTGTACGGGGTCACTCGCAACGCCTACGACCTGGAGAGGATACCCGGAGGGAGCTCAGGTCAGCAGCTGTCCTAAAGAGAAAAGCTTTTTCCGTTCTGTTAGTGCAGAAGCTTTGGATCATCGTTAGGATGCTGCTTCCTCTTTTTCCAGGAGTAATTTAATTACACGCAGATGCATAAACAGAAACATCCTGTCCTGTGTCTACAGGTGGGGAGGCCAGCATTCTGGCTGCAGCGGGAGCCGTCATCGGCGTGGGCTCAGACATCGGCGGCAGCATCCGCATGCCTTGTTTCTTCAATGGTATATTCGGCCATAAAACCACTCCAGGTGAAATACTCCTCCTGTTGCTGAATCCTACTTTTATTTAGATGTTTAAATAGGAGTGAAACCTGCTGGAATTCATCAGCATCTATGCTAGCGCTACATCTGTTCATTTCAAATATCCTGTTGTTAAATGTAACACCTGGTTAGTTTGTTTTTCGGGCAGGTTTTTGTGTTTGTGGAGTTCTAGGATGTATATTGATGTAAGAAAATATTAATACTGCAATATTTTGCTATATTTTGTGTTGTGATATTGTACAAATTTCAAAAGGAGTATATAATGTTTTTGATTTATACATTTTTTTTAGCATTTGAAAGGATCCATTAATGATGACGGTAATTTTTGTAGTTAAATTATAAGAATGACCTCCAGTTGGTGGCTGTTTTTTCACCTTCTTTGTTCCAGTGGATCAACTAAAACTAGTAAAACTAAAATAAACCGGATGTGTTATATATGAAACAGGTGTGAGTGTTTAGAATGCCGTGACAATTTTTTCTCAGTAAATTCATTTAAAAAAAATCTAAATAATAGTCTTACCCAAATTATCGCAATATATCGTATCACCCACCCTGTATTGTGACATATAGCATAACCAGATTCTTGCTAGTACACGTCCCTACTATATGTAGCTACAGAACATGATAAATATACTGGCGACTCACCGTTCACCACAAACTGCGACAGAAATTCTAATGAAGCGTTTCATAAAATCTGGACCCTTGACTGATCAGATTATTCTTCAAAGTCAGAGAAGAAAAAAAAAAGGTTTCCGTGGAGAGATTGAAAGAAAATATTTAGGAATATTTTTAAGAATGCCTGAAAGGGTTAAACGTGCTGTGTTTCAGGTGTGGTGTCCAGTGAGAACCAGTATCCTCCCACCTCTGGCAGACAGGATGAGTACCTCAGCTCTGGTCCCATGTGCCGCTACGCTGAAGACCTGCTGCCCATGCTCAAGATCATGGCAGGACCCAACGCTCACAAGTGAGAGATCTGCAGCACTACTTTATATTTGACTTAATAACTTTTGACAGTACATGTTAGTGTGAAATATAAAGTAGTATTTCTTGGACACATCTCCATGTAATAAATCAGTGTAACATCATGTAGGAAGGAGTTTATTCAGGGAAATTCACCTGTGACTCAGGACTGTGACCCTGTTATAAACGAGCAGCTTGTTTCAATACAAACAGTGCAAAGATTTGTCATTTTAAGGTATAATTTATAACGTTATATTAGAGTATATATTCAAATTATTGGAATCAGTCAGTCTAATGAATTTGGATTGTTAACAGCTGTACCTCTGATGTAGCGGTGCCATTTACTGCTGCATCAGACTCATCTGTTCATGGTCTCTGCTGGTGCTCAACCCATTTCTGTTTCACTCCGCTGATTAAATTAGATTAGATTAGGTAGACCAGTCGCAGTTAGAACTGGAGAGAAACTGTCTTATAAATCACAGCTTTTAGGATCATGTACAGACAGAGTGTCTTGCAAAAGTCTTAACACCCTTTTAATAGATGGGCTTCAATATCAGGGGGAGTAACACCGAACATCACCAAGCATCGCCATGGTAACACAGGGTGGGGACTGGGACAGGAAGGCAGGTCAGAGTTCATGGGAAGCGAAAAGACCTGAGAACAGGTTGGATCTTCACCCTCCAGCAGGAATATTGCCCTAAAGACAGAGCCGGAGCTTCAGTTGGACTGTTTTATGTGTTAAAATGGCCTAGTCAAAGTCCAGATCCAAGTTTGGTCGTGAATAAACAGGTTTACTTTAGAATGAAATGGAAGCACAGGGAGGTGAAGTTAAATGATAAAAAAATAATGACCACTAATATATCATAAAGAGGTCAGGATAGGAACCAATAGAAAAGCAGATTAACTAATCAGAGTAAATGTGATACAGCTGTGGCAGAATGAAAGCATAGAGGGAGCTGAAATAAAAAAGTAAAAACCAAGGGGAACAAGAACTACCACAGATCTAAGAGAACTGGACACAAAGAAAAGAATTCAGGAATAACCTAAGAAACTAAACACATGAAAACTCTTAAATAAATGATGAGAGAAGATTCCTTCAGATTTTTCTTAGGCTAAATAACAACTTGGTTGATCAAGCCCAGGAGGTACATACATTTACATTGAAGCGTGAAAAATACTGACCTGTCTCAACATAACTAACACACCCTTTCAGTAATTTAGTTCAGCTAAGTATTATCAACGTCATATCGGTAGACACTTCTTCAGGGTGAAGTTGGAAGACTCTCAGGCGTCTTCTGCTGATTGGGAAGCCACAATCTCTTAGAATGTCAGGATGCCCGGTGGAAGAGGATCGTCTCCACGGCAACGCATGCTGCAGGGATTTTAATCAGTTCATTTGACCTGACCTAAGTCATACAGTGTCATTCAATGAGACTATAAGAAAGAAGTTAGCATACACTGACTATGAGTTACAGTAGAATACACAAAACAGATAATTCTTAATATTAATTTTTCCCACTACATACAAAAGAATGGACAGATATATGAGATCACCTTACTGACAATAACAAACACAGGGAAATTAACTGGATATGGCAAGAACTTTAGAACATAAATGAGCCTCAGGGAAATGATCATGGCCTGTAGAGGCATTCCCCAAAGACTGGCAGCTCTAAAGTGTCGGTTCTACAGAATATTGAATGAGTTTGACGCTTTTCAGAGTTTCATTTATTTTTATCTTAAAAAAAGAATAAATTCCACTTCAAATTTATGCAATTTGTGATGAAATCTGAGTAAAAAACACATTTTTACAGATGGTATAACTGATAGGGATGCACCGATACTAGTATCAGGGCCGATAACGTTCTAATGTACTTGTATCCTTATCGGTTAGTTAACCAATACCACGAACCAATACTTAAAAAATGTGCAATAATTTCACAGAAAATGTTCATTTTTAACTTGAAATTTTTTCTTTCATTTTTATTAATATTGTCATTTAAAAAAAAAAATCTAATTTACCACTATTTGTTGTAACAAGCAGAAAAGAAAATACAAACTATCCTCCGATTTATCGCATTTTTTGTGTCATAGAACTATTGGCATTGTTACTCGGTATTGGCAAGTTCCTCAGAACCAAGTATCGGTATTGTGTCGGTGTGAAAGAAAGTGGTATCGTGTAAATACATTTGCCATACACTGTATTCTTTCTCAAACAGGCTGTCATTAGACACAGATGTGGACCTGAAGAAGCTCCGGTTCTTCTCCATTCCTCACAACGGCAGCTCCGCCTACGCATACCCCGTCAACAAAGAGCTGCTGGACATTCAGAAGAAGGTGCACACAAAGCATCTGCCTGATAACACCCACAGATATGTGTTGCCCACGCCTCAAGCCATGCTTTGAGGAGAGTTTCTCTCAGATTAGCAATATGTGATTTTGTGCAGGTGGTGGAGCGTCTGGAGGTTGACCTCGGGGTCAAAGTGCAGCAGCTGTGTTTACCTGAGCTGCGCTACAGCTTCCAGATCTGGGACACATACATGGGTCTACCTGACAAGGAGGGCAAGGTAATTTCCATCTGACGGAGCTGAACTCTTGAACTAAACAGCTGTATACCTACTTTGATCACTTTAAAATTTACTGGTAAAGTCATTGGACCCTTCACCGCCCTTCAGCTCAGGAATTGAAATGGATTAATAGAATTTGATCCTTGAAGCTTCTTTCTACACTCCACTAATCACTGAATTTAAAAAGTAATAGTTAAAAAAAGGAATACTTAGCCTGCCTTAGTGCCGGTGTTTGGATAATTATAGTTAAGTAACGAAAGGTGAAAGTTTTTCTTTGCTTTATGTCTGTTCTTATCTGACCTTTAGTGTTTAGATCCTCGACCTTGTACTTTTGTTTGTTTTTGGTTATTTTAAAGAAAATTGTAACTTCGACAGCTTAATACAGGTGTAGATTTTCCTGAAGTAGTTTCTGAATTATTATATCAGTAAGAATAGAAAACTATAATATAGCACCGCCATCTCTGTAGTACGTCATGAGTCGGATCAATCCTGCAGTTTCTCATGTTTACAGCTAATCTTCAGATATAGATTGAACTTCTTGGTGAGAAAGAGAAATAGCAAACGCACACACAACCACATTTTAAATTGAGCAAGGAAAAGCTGTTTTTTTTGTAAATGTAAATATAGCGTATATAGTTACCAAAATCTACAACTATCATCTCCATCTTGGAAAGTTTGGAGAAAGACAGAGTATGAAAAAATGTATTTGCATCTTTCTATCCAGCCATGTATATGAAGAACTTTTACCATCTTTGTTTACCTAAAACTCATATAGGCCGCCCACGTATGAATTTTCCACAATTATTAAGGTTTATGTTTCAGGGTGTAAGAAAGCTGTGTGGGATTTAGTCACGGAGCTTATTGTAGTCTGTCAGAAATGTTGCCTAATCTGTTTAGCTGGCAGCAGGCTGCATACCACGACTTAACACGGGTCTGAAGCAGTCACATTTCCACCTCTTCAGATGACATCACAACCAGTTTCGTCTCACACCCATCACCATTTCAACCAAATCTCTTTCCTGTGGTTGTAAATCTGTTATTTAACGACACAAAACAGATGTGATATTTTACTATGCCTACAAAGGTTTATTAAGTCCTGCACAAACACACCTTTATGTGGAGTTCACAGTCCATCGGTTAATCTGATAAGTTACTGTTAAGTCCAACTTCAGTGTTTGAGGCACATAAAAGCAACAATTTATTGATTCCCTTTGTGAATGAATTAAAAGATGTGTTTCAGGTGCACAATTACTGCAAATGAAAAAATCTGCATGGGGTTTGATTTGAGGTATCAAATTAGATGCTATCCAAACCATGAAATCATTGCTCTGTATATTGAAAATAAAGCAAAACTGTTCCTATAGTCCAGAATAAAAAAACAAAAAAAACATGTGAGGTTTAACAGAAAGTAGAGGATTATAGTGACTTTACTACAGCAAATTGTTTTGAGAGTTTAAACAGCAGGATTTAAACAGTTTTTTCAGAACTCTATTGTTTTTACAGCAAGGAAATGTAAAAACACAAAAAAATATATAATCGCTGTGATTTTAAGCCTAAAAAAGTGTTTTCCTTCTCAGCGTCCTCTGGCTTTTGCGGAGCTGATGGGGGAACCAGGTCGCCCAGTGTGGGCTCTCTGGGAGCTGCTGAAATGGATGGTGGGAAAATCAGACCATACAATACCAGCTATCAGTAAGAAGAGAACAGATAAAACTCTGGCACTCATTTACTTCGCTGTTATCGACATTTCTAAGAACTCGCGCCTGTGTGTGTATTGTGTTCTTTCATTTCAGTGTTGGCCCTCGTTGAGATGTCCCACATTTTCAGACCGTCACCTTTTATCATCCAGCAGAAGGAGGAGCTGCAGAGGAAGATGGATGAGCTGCTGGGCACTGACGGGGTGTTGCTTTACCCGTCTCACCCTAGAGTGGCACCCAAGCACCACCACCCACTCTTCAGACCTTTTGACTTCGCCTACACAGGTTGGTGATAGAGCTGATCCCTCAGAGTTTACAGTCCTGTTTTAAGGCCCAGTTGAAGCAAAGCATCTTCTTTCTGTGTCTCTTTGTGCATCTAAAAACACCTTAGGTGGGTCTATAGCCTAGTTTATACTTCTCTGACTACGTCGAAACGTATTGACGCCGCGCAATTATCCGTCGACGCAAGGCCTTTCCATCACCTAGCGAAGGACGGACAGATGGAGCACAGCCCAGTTTTCTAGCTGTCCGTCACCGTGCGTTTCGGCACTACATGCTTTATATTAAAAGGACAATTTATCTAATATGATCTTTTAGATATTTTGAACACAGGGAGTGAGTGTAGAGTACAACCAAACAGAACACTGTGTTTTTTATATGTGTTTTTAGAGAATTCTATGAGCTGCACTTCTTGTAAAAACCTTTACAGCTTAAACAAAACTCACTTCCTGTCGTCCATTGTTGCTTGAGGAGGAAATGTGTTCACAAATTGAAGAAAATTAACTCTAGTTAACCACGACATTGCATTGGCCATAAAAAGTCAGCACCCCCTACTGTCCCGGTGGAGAATTGCTTCACAACGCTGACGCAGAAACCGAGAACTTTAAACAAAAAACGTCTATGTCTGGTTGCAGAGTTGCTCATAGAGAAGTATAAACTTGTTTTAAGTGTGAGGAAATGAAGAGTGGAGCTTCAAGTCTTTTCATGTTTTTAAACTATGTGTGTTTAAACAATTCCTTGCTATTTCAACTTGCTACAGAGGTGTGGCCAAGACTGGGCTTGTTTTGTACTCCACAGCGGCAGGATCTTATTTTTTTTATTTAACCCTTAAATCCTTTGAAAACAAGTCTCTTTTGCGAAGGAGCCCTGGCCAAAAAGTTGCCATTAAAGTTCCGGATAAAACATAATAAATGCAATGAACATACAAGACATAATACATTAAAGTGATAGTCTGGATCTCTAAATGAATTACAAATTTTAAGAATTGTATTAAACTGACCTCCTGGCCTTAAATGTTGATATAAAATAAGTCATTTTATGAATTATAACATTACGGGTAGGTCCCGCCTTCCCGTATCTCAGCTATGGCTCAAAAGCCACGGTGACGTCCACTTGAACCAATCAAGTGATGCCAAGCGCTGTCAATCATCGTAACTGCTCGCATGCTCAGTTTTCTGTTTTCACGGAACCTCTGCCATTAGTCCCGAGCGCAGCCATGGTTCAACACTCAGCTCAAGAGCAGAAGATACCGATGATTCAAACTAGAAAAGCATCCTCACCTCCGATAACTCCATTGTTGACGCCCTGGTTATTTTCGCTCTCTCCTCCGCACGTCTTGGCCCATTGACCTGGCGCGTGCAAGGAAAAGTAGACGCGGCTTCAAGATCAATCAGAAAGGGAGGGGGAGGGAGCTTGGGTCCTTTTTTTTCAAATCATGTACCTCTCTCTCTTTTTTCTTACAAAGTCCAGACTATCACTTTAATACTACAATGATTCAACCAACGTTAGGGAATTAAAAAAGTATCATAAAGACATCCACCATTGTCACCATAAATATGATCCTAATTTGGAAAGCAGGGACAGGTGCTGATCGTGTCTGCTTCCTGCTCCTTTGCTAGTCACTTAAATTGACCAAAGGAAACGCAAGTTTTTTAGCTTTAGGTCATTCTGTAGCAGGTTCCAAACTGACGGGGCAGAGATCCTAAATGTTTGCTTCCCTAACTCTGTTCGAGCCCTAGACACAAGCAGCTGGAGGTTATCATTGGAACGCAGAGCGCGAGTGCTGACCTTTAAGGACATAAGCCTATAGTACATAAATAAGGGGGCAACATCCCAATAATGGATTTATATATAAATAATTGCCACCGGGTTTGCCTGTGCTGAGCTAAGGAGGACCACTGGACTAGCTCGTACAGAGTGCAACAATATGGAAGGGGTTTTCACCCTGTAGTACATCTCAGTGCATCATGATAAGCTGTATCTAATTGATGCAGGATGCTGACATCAGAAATAAAGACACAGCTTGTAGCAATGCCCGATTCAAATTTAAGTGCAGTGTAAAGTTTTAAACTCAAGAGGGCATTCCATCTAAGGTCTTTTTTTAAGGGTTTTGTGGCCACAGTGGCCTTTTTAAGCGGTGGACAGATATGAAACGGGTAGAGAGTTGTGGGAGAGACATTGGCAAATGTCCACAGCCGGAATCAAACCCACTTCGAGGGGTGAGGCCTATGAACATGGGGCGCACGTCTTAACCACCAAACCACGCAATGCCTCACTGAAGGTCTTTTGTAAAAAAATTATATTTTTACTAAAATGTACTAAAATACCAAAAAATATGACTATACATGTAGATAGCACTATTAGACACTAATTTATACAGGTTATCAGAAAAAAAAACAAATGTGATTTGGGGGTGAGCTGCACTTTAAAGATCATCTGAGCATCGGGAGCTTGAAAGTTTAATGTGGCAAGAGCGCCCCCTGTTTTAAAAATAATTTCTTGAATTGAATTAGTCAAAAGTTGGTTGGGCCACCCTCAGTACAAAAATTCATCATATGTGTGTGAATCTTCTTCAGGGCAGACTGATGCCCAGCACAGCTTAGCAGGGAATCGCCTCTGGGCCAGGGCATTGTTGAAAAACAGATTTTTTAATCCCAATGACTTTTAAATTCTGGTTAAATAGAGATTTTAAAAAAGTAATATTATTAGGTCGTTTGCGCAACAAACATGTAGAATTTATAATAGTGAAGCGTATATATATTCTATTTTTTGTCTCTCACAAATGTCTATATTACTACTTCAGTAATGTTTTTACAAACATTTTTCAAAAAAGATGGTATTTTTATAATCTTATGAATTTTTAAATCTATACAACTTGTTATGAGAAAAGTTGATCTCTTGAATAGCTGTCAGAGTTCTGAGGAGGTTTTATAGACCTTTGAGAATTGAGTGTTTGTGCAACTTTTGGCAGATTGTACGTCTTGTAGAGAAATACACTCAACAAAAATATAAACGCAGCACCTTTGTTTCTGCTCCCATTTTCATGAGATGGACTTAAAGATCTAAAATCCATTCCAGATACACAATATTACCATTTCTCTCAAACATTGTTCACAAATCAGTCTAGATGTGTGATAGTGAGCACTTCTGCTTTGCCGAGATAATCTATCCCACCTCACAGATGCTGATCTGACATCATGATTAGTGCACAGGTGTACCTTATACTGCCCACAATAAAAGGCCACCCTGAAATACCACCCTCTGTTATATTAAGGGCTCAGGCGTTTGGTTTATTTTTGTGTGTGTGTGTAAAAAACTGGAGTCAATAAAGCCTATTTCAGTTGCTAAATCTCCAGGCTTTAGACACAGCCCAAACCAACACAGCTGCATCCACTAAGCAAATCTTTCCAGCCCAGTATAAAAAAAAGCAGTGGGTGTTTGCACCCGTTTACTAAACATTCTGAGATGCTACAGATCAATTAATTAACCACACAATGCTGGTATAAGATCACATTAGCAGCTTGATAAATGGCTAACCCACATTAGCATTAGCATGTAGCCACTTACTTCTCTGTCCATCAGGCGTCTTTGTTCTTTGATCCAGCTGCTGTTCTGCCTGCAGGGGCGGTGCAGACACCTCTAGCACTCAACTTTCAATCACTCTGATGAGGTTTTTTATGAGAAAACAGCACTACCAGATGGTTGAAAACTTCAAAAACTAGATTTTGCATGATATACGCTCTTTAAAGTAACCTCAATAAAATTTCAAATGGTAATTCTTGTACATTTTATATGCATATTAGAAATGATTTAACTTGCACTTTCAATAAAATGTAATGCATTTGATGCTGTAACAGCAACAAGTTGAAAGGACTTTTCGTTGACCTGATCAAGTCTTGTGCAACTTCACCCTTCATAAGAGATATTTCTAAATTTAGCATTAGATTAAATCCAAATTATTTCAGGGTATCAGAGTCCATCCCGTGTTTCCACATCTCTACTAGTAGTGGGCAATTTAAAAGGTATAAGGCAAAAATTAAATACATTTAGCAAAAAAAGTACAGATTTTGATTATACTGCCGTACCGCATTTATGCATTCTGACGATTTTTTCAAGCTGTGCATACCTGTATGTACAAAGTGTGTATCAGGTACGCAAGGAGACTAATGTTCAGTGTTTGGCTTCACACTCGATACTGAAGGTTTAAAGTTTGTTCTTTTTCATAAAAAACAAGAAAAAAAAACTGTTGAACTTTAAGCATTTTTAATTCAAATATGCAGGTTTATTTTCGTGCGAAATTATGTAACCAGGAAACTTATTTACTTATGTAAATAAGTAACCAGGAAAGCAGACCATTTTTAAATTTATTTTTATAATAATTTAGTTAAAAGATCTTCATCTTTCTTTTGTGACACATTTTGTTTTGCAATATATTGATAAACCAATTGGATATTTTTTAAATACATTTTTCACAATAAATGTTCTTTTAAGTGGACACAGGATCCTTTTAAATTATTCCTTTTTACGTCTAAATCATTCAGTTGTGGTCTATATGGAGTGGAACTGCAATACAAACACAAAGTCACAGTTTGCAGCAGTAGGTCGTTTAAAATAAAAGGGTTGAACTTGGTTACAGTTTCTGTTAAGTTTAAAGTTGTTAGAAGATATTTTTTTCCATCACAAGTCCTTAAAGGTTTGGTCATTGCTTAGATTTCCTTAAAATAAGTCATTATAATGTCTGATGTCCCATCTTCAGGTATTCTGAACATCCTTGGGCTGCCCGTTACCCAGTGTCCTCTGGGCCTGGGCGAGGAAGGCCTTCCTCTGGGCGTACAAGTGGTGGCTGGGAAACTGCAGGACCATCTGACCCTTGCTGCGGCGCTCTACCTGGAGAAGACATTTGGAGGATGGAGGGACCCCGGAGCAAAGTGAGCCCTCTCCCCCGACGGACTGGACTTGCTTGACGTGAGGATAGCTGTATCCTCGTCCTGCTGAAGTGCGCGGACCACAGATTGGGTCAGTCTGTGCGATGAATGTGTACGCACCAAGGAAGCAAGTTTTGTACTAACGAAGAATAACTTGTTTCAGTAAGTTTAATATTTTCATCTCCTAAGAGTCATAGAGGGACATGGAGCCTGCAAACTTAAGAGGAGACGTCAGATCATTCACATCATAGGAGACCAGGTTTTGTCCAGGTCAGGGTCTATTACACTTCTGACTACTCCTAAATCCTCCCTCAGCAGTCTATACAGAAAATTCATAGATAATTAATCAAATTTATCTGAACTCTTAAACAGTAAATTTATCTATAAATATTGACCACAATGCTTTATAGAGATTAAACTAGAGGGTCCAACTCACTAGGAAAATGAAATACAAAGATTGTTGTACGCTGATGAAGATGTGAGACTTGTTGGTAACGAATAAAAAAAACGTAGCGGAGCTCGGCGGTTGAAACGATGAAAGCAGAGAAAAAGACACCATCACAAGCTTCATGGTGTGAGAATGTTGGTGAAGTTTTTCATTCTGGTGAATAAATAGTGAAAAATTGTATCCTCTTACTGTACAGGTTTTAAAAGGTTTGTCTGAGACTAGGGATGCACCGATATTGGTATTGGGCCAATAACCTTCTAATGTACTACGGCTGCCACACTGGACTTTGAACTAATGAATAAATTAATATAAAAATAAAATAAAACCTAGCCTACAATTCATTGCATTCTTTTGTTAAAAATATTGACAAGTACTCAGATTGAAGTATTGGTATCGTATCGGTTTTTTAAATAGTGGTATCGCTGCATCCCTATCTGAGATACTTTAAATCTTCTGGTTATTCCTTATTCTCCATCCATGACTCTGCAAATCTGAGTTCAACTTCATGGTAATTTTTTTCAGCACAGGCATGAAATGCCCTTGTAGCACTCACAATCTCATATGAATGTTGGGCTTTTAATGATGCATTTACCTTTTTATTATTCCGGCTGAACAAACCAACTTCAGCAAATTTTCAAAAACAAGAATTGTGCAAGTTTGAATTTGTTGTGGGTTTCCTCCATCTCACACAGTTAAAAATATACATGCAGGCTCACATATATATGTACACACGCACACTGATTTTTTTGGCTGAATGCTTCCTGTAGAATAAACAAGCTCCTCTCATAATTCTGGCTGGATGTTTGACTGATTTTAACTGATTGCTTTCCTCAGACTGATCCAGCTTTAAAAGTAAAGGCTTAAATATTCAACAGGGTTGAAGTCGGGAATATTCCAGAAGTTTGACATTTTTCCTCCTGCTTTATTCATTCCATAACCCGTTCTGATTGTGTTCGGGTTCATCGTCTAGTTGTTGGAACACCCAGTTGTATCTGACCTTTACCCACATGGCTGGTCACCTGAGATGAACTTGGTGTATGTATATATTTGAGCCATTATCAAGAATTTTGGACTCATCTTTATTTTTAAAAGCCACAGTAAATTCAAACATGTGCAGCCGTTCTTTTTTTAACCCTCCTGGGGGATGAAAAAAGCTTTTTTTTAAGAATTACAAACAATAATTCAAATATAAATGGACATGAAGAGTGCATTTCCTGCTAGAAAAACAGTGAGCCTTAACAACATGATCTTGAGTTTGGTCTATGGTCATTAAAATATAATTAGCCTAATTTTTCACAACTCTTACACCCACATTTCATTTAAAATTTAATAAGGAAAATCATTCACCAGACCTGTAAACAGCACCAACAGGCAGTGAGAGCGTCAGGCATCATTGTCCACAATCTTGGACCAGATCACGGTTTAAAAGGAAGTCTCCAGCTGAACTCACAGGGAGGCTTTACAGAACTGCGGGTTTATCCTGTGGACCTGGATGGTAGCCGTACAGAGTTAGCATTGCTTAGTATTTGCAGTTGTCATATTTTGTAGCAAATTTCCAGGCACAATTTCCCTTTTCACGCAAAGTTTTAGGTAACTGGAAGACACCATTAAGCCAAGTGCAGGATTTGGTGTTCACACCTATGTCAATAAACCCTCCACTAATTTACATAGTATAAATAAACCTCTAATCCAAGGAGCAGCAGCTTGTTAACTAGAGTTGTGCGACTTCCATTTCTTTCTGAACCACCTTTAGTTGACAGCTTAAAATGAAGCAGCATTTATCTGATAATGGATGCCCTCCCACAGCATCCTGCCATCACTTGTAAACACAACAAAGTATTTCGACTCCCTCTGTTTCCCGCTCCATTTGTGCGTTTATGGTCAACTAAAAGAAAACTCTGTATGAGAAAGTATCTACGGCTCTACAAAGTCTACACATCCCCTGTTAAATGTGCCAGGCTTTGTGGTGTTAAAGAAATGAGACTATGAAAAATTATATACGACATGTTCCACCTTAAATGTGACAAAGAAGAAAAAAAGCTAATAAAAAGGTGTTAAAATAAGTAATAGTGTTTAATCGACTGTGTCTGAAGTCTGGGTTCTTTCTTTATTTCTTCCCGTTCAACCGAGAACGTGCAAGAATTGTAGCTTGACGTCACATCTGCGTGTAAGCGACGAGAAATTCGGCCACCGAATCGCAGACTATTTTGCAGCACACAGGCTGTTAAAGATAATGGGATTACACATGGGTGGGCTTATTTTACTTAGTTTAAAACGCTTCATTACCCAATGCAATTACAAAACTGCAAACAAATATATTTTAGAAATCCAGCCCCCTGCTCCTTTAACACGACTTATCGCCATCCCAGATCTCGTCTAGATCATGTTTCCCCACTTAATCTTGCTAAAGCGCCCTGAATCCATCAGACTGGGAGATCTCTTGTTCACAGCGATGTTCAGGAAACTACACAGATTTTTTTGACTACTTCCATGACTTCTTCTTTGCCTTTACTTGGATGGAGGATTGGACTCACTGACACTGAAAAATTAAATCCATAGGAAATCAGAGGGTATTGGTTTAAACCTGACTAGTTATTTGAAATAATTATAACTTTGTTCACCTCAAGAAAAAGATGAGATTGATGTGAAGTAGCCCCGGAGCATGATGCTGCCACCACCTTGGTTATTCACCAACTGATAGCAGGTCTGAACTCAAGTTATTCCAGTCTATTTTGTTTTTTCTTTTTCCCACTGATGTCATTTTACAGGACAAAAAAACAAGTTTTAACGTCGAGAGCCACTGTGCTGCTGAATCAGGCTAGAAGATTCAGCTATTAAAACTCCTTTTCAAAACCTGTGGAGTGAATGGAGAGGTAATTAAACAATGACAGATGCTCTCAAATAGATTCTCTTGTCACTTTATTTTCTTCCCTTCATTCAAACAAAAGCCTGAAAAATAATAATCGACCAGAAGTCTCCAAACACAACTGGACACTATTGAGAGGCATTAATTGCCTGTGGCGTTTTTTTTGTTTGTTTTTTTTTTTTATCCCCGCCAATGATGAACATCTCCCCATTTAGTCAAAAACAGTATCTTGAAGGTTAGAAGCTGAAGACGTCTTTATACAGAATACAGACAGCTTTTGCCTCAGCACAGACACTCCAAAGTGTCCACCATAACACAGTGAGCCGATGGCTCCCGCACCCCTCGTTCAACAACTGGAGCAGACTTAAAAACGAACAATAAAAAAAAAAAGAAAAAAAAAGGAAGCTCTCCATTTTGGTAAAAAGGGAGGATTCTCTCTCTCCTTGACAACCTGCTGGAGCTTTGGCCCAAATCTGTGAGTATATAAACATGTTTGTTTTGTGTGTGATGTGAAACGTTAGCGTGTGTTTCTGAGCACGTTGGGTCCCTTCAGGAAGTGTTGGTGATGGGTTTGTATTTCTTGAGGCGGGTCCACTGTCCCGTTGAATAGTTCATTTCGAAGACCGTGTCGACCAGCATGGTCGTGCTACCAGTGCCGTCGGCTTTGGGCAGAACCTCCGTGTGCTCGCTCAGCTTGATCTGGATGATGTCCCCCTGCTCCGGGCACGGGTTCTCTGTGTGGCCACCCAGAGAGAAAACGGGTTACATTTAGTCCTAAACAGGAACTACAAGTGCCTAGGAATTAGATTATATCTTAACTATGGTGTTGGTCTAATGTAAAAATGTTTCAGTAATATTTGTTGTGAAACAACCTGACTGAATGTGATTAGTAAGGCTGATAATCATATTGGAAATGAGGAAAATTAGGTTTAGAGTAATTATGATTAAAAACAAGAAGTCTCCAAAGCCTTTGTTTGCTTTATAACATTTGAAAAATATTTTTCTGGTTAAAGAACTCTAAACTTGACCGAAAAGCAGCGCGTATTTCGGTGCCTTATTTCGGTCCTTCCTTCCTCGTTGTGCAGCAGCATGTGTTTGTGGTCCTAAATGACATGGGGATATATTATTATTGGCGTATTGGCTTTGTGGTGATATAAGTTTATAAGTTGTCTATGGGAATTATCCGTCCGCTTCGGTGTGTGCGTTTCAGTGTTTGCTGTGTGTGCAGTGCAGTCAGAGTTTGGGGTGTGCGGTGCTTAAAGTTTAAATGCTTCGTATTTTTGTATATTTATGCATGTTGGCTCACTGTATAGTTTCAGTACATTTCATAGTGAGATACCGCTGCGTTGAAAAACGAAATTATTCAGTTAATGTGATGTTTTCGGAATTAAATTAGTGCTAAAATATTAGCAGAAGTAGCTGTGTCCATCTTCACAATAGGAGCGTTTATTTCTTGTTGTGTTGAACTGGAGAATCTGCTGTTTCCTTTTGGAAAATGATCCAATGTGACATTTTATTACTAAGTCTCTATAACATTTTATTTATGTGATATTTATCACAGACTGCTGATATCCAAATGTTATGTTTATTCATATATTTGGCTTAGTTCTGCCTCTATTTGTTATTATTCATATAGGACCACAAATAAATTATGAATGTGACTGTGGACTAAAAAAAAAAAGTTTAATGATTTCTCCAACTGCATCTAGATTTGTCCCTTTATTTAAACAGAAAGTTCTAGTTAGTAATTTTTTTGGGGTCATATTTAGGTGATTGATTCACAGCTACTGTGATTAATTAGATTAAAGATTTTTATTGTTTGACAGACCTACTAAAAATACAAATTAAAAATAAGAGGGTATTTGGACTGTGTTTGTATGTTTAATATTCTTTAGGCACCATTTCAAGCACCGTTTAAGCACCGGCACCATATCAAAAGTACCGGTTTGGCACCGGTGTCTGATAAAACCTGAACGATGCCCATCCCTATTCCTGACAAAAGCCGGACTAAAGCCATGGTGGTTAAAACGATCAAATCTGGCATCGCACCGCAGTACTTCTGGTATCAAACTGCCAATAATGCAGGCAAACTCCAGTGATTGCTGGAGCAGCTGTAATTCAGTATCAATTAATGAAGCGGCATATTCGTATTACTACCTAAAATATTTTTTTCAAAGGTCAGTGATGATCCAGGTGGGAAAATTCTTACATTTTTGTGTAAACTTTTGCTGGCGGGTCTCAAAAAACTACAGCAGCACACAAAAGAATTAAACTTAATTTCAAATAACTAAATATAAAATCTAATGAAATGTAAAGAGATATTAGTGCTAAAAAACAGTTTTTTTGGTTGGTTTTGGTCGCTGAGAGGTAACAGTGTTGTGCCAAAAATTATTAAGTATTTTTATTTTTACGAGTCAGTACATAATGTTTAGCATTAATATACCCTGTTATCCTGCAGGAGTTGCTACCAGCGCATTTTGTTACATCTAATAGGCTTAAATGATGTTTATAGGGGAAGTATTCCAAGTATTTAGAATACAGTACCAGGATTCAGCAAAAATAATGCAATAAGTTACAAAATACATTTTAAAGCAGGTAGTCAGTATTTTGTAACTAAATACATTTACAAAGTATTCTCCCTGCCTACAGGACAGCAGAGGGAGGTGGGAAAAGAAAACCCAACAAAACAACAAACTATGTGATTTGAGAACTGCACAACCATAACCCACACATAAATGTACAGTACAGACCAAAAGTTTGGACACACCTTATCCTTCAATGTGTTTTCTTTATTTTCATGACTACATTGTAGATTCTCAATTAAGGGCATCAAAACTATGAATGAACACATGATGTATGGAATTACTGTATGTACTTAAACAAAAAGGGTGAAATAACTGAATACATGCATTATATTTCAGATTCCTCAAAGTAGCCACCCTTTGCTCTGATTACTGCTTTGCATTCTCTTGAGCTTAAAGATGCAGTCACCAGAAATGGTTTTCCAAGAGTCCTGAAGGAGTTCCCAGAGATGCTTAGTACTTGTTGGCTCTTTTGGCTTCACTCTGCGGTTCAGCTCATCCCAAATCTTCTCGATTGGGTTCAGGTCCGGTGACTTTGAGGCCACGTTATTTCACAATTTTTGTAAAAGTACTACATAATTCCATATGTGTTCATTCATTGTTTTGATGCCTTCAGTGAGAATCTACAATGTAAATAGTCATGAAAATAAAGAAGACGCACTGAATGAGATGGTGTGTCCAAACTTCTGGTCTCTACTGTACAAATGTCAGAGATCAAATTAAAGCCACATCTATTTTGTCAGCCATTTCCAAATGTGCAATAATAATAATAATTGTGTTTGTCTATTTCATAAAATTCAAACAAAACACATTATGGTTTGTAGTTTTAATGTGACAAAGGTCAAAGAGGAATTTACACTTTTGTAAGGGGCTGTATGGGGACCCTAAGTCCCGCCCTTCTACATCTGGTCCATGCGTCCCCTACTGTGAAGAAAATAAATAAGTGAATGAGAATCAATGGAGCAACAAAAGTTATTTTCAGATCCTATTAGAAATGCGCCATGGATTGAACATATGATGTCCGTGAATTTTTTTTTTATTGCTCCACTGACTTTCATTAATCATTTTTTTGGCCAGGGGACCCATGGGCCGACAGGAAGGGGAGGAGACTTAGGCTCCCCGTGTAATCTGGATGAGTAGGCATCAACCTAATGAAAAATGTGTTTGAAAAGCTGGTTTCCTTTGGAACCACAGAGCTGGAACTGCTTTTCCCCTACCTCTGGATCCAGCCATGAAGCCCAGAATGAGAGCCTTCTCTGGTCTGGTGACCTTGTTTGCCGTCTTGAACATCTCCTGAGCGGCGTACATCTGGTCTCTCTGAGGAGCAGAAACAGCAAACGACTTAGCGGCTTGTTTCCCTGAGTTACCATTCTGATCCTAGAGCTGGAGGTTTTCCGCCGTACCGTGAGGGAAAGGTTCTTCTTAGGCTGGGGTTGTGCTGGCGTAGGCGCTGGTGTAGGCGTAGGGGTCTGAGGGGTGGTGGGAGGCTGGGTGGGCGTCTCTGGTTGGCTTGCCGTTGCAGCTGCAGGGGGCCCGTTGTTGGCAGGCGTGGAGGTGGGCGTGCTGGGGGACGTTGGGGTCGCAGGGTTTGCTGTGGAGCCCGCGTTATACATGGGCGTCCTCTGCTTGTACTGGTTCGGTAAGGTGGAGCTGGCACCGCCGGCCGCTGTTGTGGACTCCTCCGGCTGCCGAGCTGCCTGCAGCGTGTCCCGTCCAGAACCACCAGCATTGGCTGTGGAGGAGATTGGAGAAGAAGGTTTTCTCTACAAAAGCACTCCCACCAGTCGGGGAATGCTGGGATATCGCCGAGGCGTTTCACCCACCTGGCTGTGCCTCGGAGCTGGGAATGTAAGAGGAGGAAGGAACCATGCTGGGCGTGGCCGGTAGGTAGCTGGTAGAAGGCAAGGGATTCTCGTTTAGTGCCCCAAGTTTCTGAAAAGCAGAACAAAAGGTTTGAGAAGGTTACTCTAGAGACAAAGAGACATAGATGTATTCTGTGATGGAAACCGTATTCACATGCAGAATACCTGCGCAGAGACGAGGCCAGCAGCATAATCTGGTGTGGTGTTCTCCACCACCGACTCTTCTTTGGCTGCTTTTTCTCCTGCTTCTGGTTCTACATCAGGTGGACACATCATCCAATCATCAGCATATAGAGAAATGTCTCCACCCATCCCGCGGTTTATACCGACTAAGCTAACGTAGAAGGAAGCTTGTGAAAATACTCACCCAGAGTCTTTCGTCTCCTCTTTGCTTCTCTTCCAGCTCCAACTGTGTCCAACTCTGAAATATCTAAAAGCTAAAAAAATACCCTATTTTTAAACACTGAATGAAAAACCCAGAATCATTTTACACCAGAATAAAATAAGTGCAGTCCTGTGAATAATTCCTACAGATTTTGTCTGCCTTTCTTTTCCTTTCCTGTCACTTAAATGTTTCAGGTCATCAAAATAGTGTTATATCTGACTAATATAACCAGAATAAATATAAAATGTTGTCTTCAAATGATGATTTCCTTTATTAACAGGAAAAATGTAACCAAAACATACTGGTCTAATCCATAGAGAACCTGGCTGCTAAATCTAGAGATTGCTTGGAATAATAACCATCAGAAAGTGTTCCTCATAACAAATATATAAAAAAGCAAAAACTAAAAGAAGCTGTAAGGCTGTGAATATATTTTTGCAGCACAATGTAGTCATAATGCAGAGCAACAAACCTTGACCCCTCTCTCCTTCCGTAGTGGAGTCCGTGGGGGAGCGATGGGCGTGCGGTTACTGGGAGGGCTGAACAAACTGGGAGCAGTGGGGCTGCGGAACGGGGCCTTGGGGATCCCTTTGAGAGGAGCTGAGATGCAGAAAATGAGCCGGGTATTAGTAACTAAAAAACACTTTATTGGAGCTTTTCATGGTGTGACTAAACAGGAGAAACTTTAGTTATTTTACAGTATCTCCTGGATTTTGCCATCACACTTATTAACGCAAACACAGCTAATCCCCACGGATTCTACACATTTCGCAATTTTATCCAATAATCGCACCTGCGTGATTCCTGTATGTCTGATGAAAAAAGGATCGGCTGAAAACGGTGACACACAGCAGCAGCAAGCGGCAAGTATTCAGGAGAGCAGTCTTTATGTGAATTACAGGAGCTGTAGTTTCAATGACTTCTTTACATCCGCAGAGTTATTTAGGATCTTTTCACAACATTTTAGGCTGCAACAATCACAAAAAAGCTCCACAAAATCGGTGAGGAACTGATTTTATGAGTCTGTTACTCACTTGTAGTATCAATCTTTTTGACCAAGCCTCTCCCTTTGGCGTGAAAAGGCACTCCGGCGGTCTTCTTGAGTTGCTGGGCTGTTTCTGTTGCTGCAGTAAAAAAAAATAAAAAAGAGGGAGAGAACTCGAGCTGGTCAAAAGATTTCTAGCTCTGCGTTGCTGCGACAGATGTTTCGTGACATAAATACACTAGGAGGAGCAAAATTATATTTTCTTTCTAGTTACATTTGGGGAGAATAGACTTGACTTACATTTCTGAAGCAGCTCCGCTCTCAGCGTTGCACTTTTGGGCTTCCGCTTGAGCTGGAAGTGTTTGACGGGGGGTGTGAGGGGTCCAACCAGGGTGGTTAGCGCATTCTTGTTCAGATACTGGCATTCCAGAGGAAGCATGGCTGATGCCTCGCACTCACCCACTAATGAGAGGAAGGACAATAATATAAAGACTAAATCTGGACTAAATTCATTTCATTTTTTTAAAAAACTGTTTAAATTAAATTGATACATTAAATGACAAAAAAAAAATCAAAATCAAAAATACCTTTCTCCCTGAGTTCACCAAGAATATCCTGCACATTCGGATTCTGCTCCTCTAAGTCCAGGTTGAGAGATCCAGTCTCTGGGAAGGACTTGAGGATGTCTGCAACCATCAACACCCAGGGCTCTGAATCCACCGTGGCCAGCTGGATGATCTCAGACAGGGCCTCTTTCATCTGCCAGCAGAGGAGAGAAGAGTCAGTGGAAGCAACCCGGGCAAACGCACAAGCTTTACCACACGTAGAGCTCCGGTCAGACTCTTTTAGGTAAGTCCATGAGCCAGAGTTTGTGGATACCGATCACTACAGTAGATGCTACACAGCCGGAGTTAACCTCTGCAGTAATCTAAAAAAATATGTATGAAAAAAAAATATTTGCTGTGTTTTAATATGTAGTTTAGAAAACAGCAGAGAAATAGAGAGGTGGGTTGGTATGGGTAAGACGAGGAAGGGAACATGTCTAACTAATGGAGGTTTCAACCATCATCATCATCAAAGATGATACAAACTAAAGAACAGTCTTTGGTGTCAGGTCAACATTGATTGATTTATTCCTTTAACAACTAATATTTGCTTTGCAACACAACTGTGTGCAATACTTGAGTCATCTCTGACTTCTTTATATGTTTTTCCCCCCTCAGAGAAACAGCTCCACGCAAGCTTGATCAAAGCAAGAACACTAGATCAATGTTTCCAAGAAGTATTTCCATATTTGCTGCTTTTTCCACTCATTTCCAGTAACTGAGCTAAAGGCTTTTTTTCTGTCTGACTTCTAGAACACTGAGACACACAAACATTCGAGCTTGAGGGAAGAGACAGTGTGGGGCCTATTTGGCACAGTATATATCTTTAAGGGAATCTTGAGGCACTTTTTTAGCAGCAGCTCGTCACAGAAATATTTAAATTTAATGAAAACTTAACGAAAAATCCCCAAAACATAGTTTACAACATAAATTAAAAACACCAAGAAGGTGATTTCCAAAGTGTAATCTGTAAAAAAATGTATATGGGAGATCTTTCAGGTCTAGCTTTTTTTACTCGTTACTTAAAATCATGGTTTTCAAATAATATCCCTCTGCTAGAGATGGCTTCATAAACCAGAGCGTTTTGTTTTTTTAGCCTCCAGTTCCCTTTCCTTATTTTTCAAGCGCACACTGAATAAATAATGAGCCATCCCAACAGGGTACGAAGACTGAACAGAAAATACTCTTAGTTAACTTTTTATTATACATTGTTAACTTTTACTTTCACAAAAAAAAACAAAATACTAAATTAAAAATACTGATACTTTGATCAAAGATTAGAGAAAGAATGTCTATCAGAGTTGCACACAGTTTAAAATAGAGAGGGGAGTTGATCTTATATATGCTTATATAAGTCTAGGAAAAAGACTCAAACACCCGATAAGTTTAAATTAGAACAATAAAAGTCGGTGTGTGTTAACTTTTTATTATACATTGTTAACTTTTACTTTCACAAATAAAAACAACAATAATTTACCTTCATTTCAGGGTTAAAAAATGATCAAAATTTTTTCTTATTAATTCTAATTTTACTGATACATAAATGGATAAGAGAGTGTAATAACACCGAAATAATTCTGCTTTAGGTAAAATACTATTATATTTTTGGCACTACCACATTATTACCACTATAAATGCTATTCATGTATTTATTGTTTTGCCATTTATTCTTATTGTCATATTATTCTGACCAGAGTAATTGTCAAGTAACAGTACTAGTACTGTGATTTTACTCAAGTAAAAGTAAAGTTACGAGTCTAAAAATGTACTCAAGTAAAACTAAAAATTTGTCTATTTAAATTGTGCTCTGAGTAAAAATTACTAACTTTTTTGACAGAGGTACAACAATGGAATAAAAATGTCAAGTAGCTGTTTTTTTTCATGAAACAATTTTTTAAAAAGTGCAATTGCAGGTTTACTACAAATTTATAAATCAAAATGGTGAACACTGACAATCACTGACTTTCCCCCACAAAGACCAGAGTGTAAGACAAAACTTTGATTAGACTGTCATACCTGTCGGATATTAAAACATGTTAAATAAACTTAACACTTGTCCAAAAAAAAGAAAGAAAACGTAACAGCTGCTAATTTTTTTTTTTTACATTTTCATTCCCTCATATAGGCTAAATCTAGAGTTCTTTTATTTGCATACATCCTTCTAAACCTCCTGTTAATTTTGAGCTGAAGTTGATTTTTAAAATTAGTAGAGTTCACCATCGCTTTAAAGTATCTTTAGTGGTGGGAAATTAATTTCTATAATCTCAATACGGTTTTTTAAATCATTTAATTCTACATTTTCTAAGTCACTGTAAAATCCCAAGAAATCGCCAACTATTACTGTATATATGCTTGTCGAAAACCAATAAAACAAGACAATTTATTTGCGAATTTATTCAACTTTACACCAATATTTGGATTGAGTGATTATTTTTCTATTTTGTATCATAAAAGTATTGTTCCTAGTGTTAGATACAACGGTAAACCCAACGAGATGCAGTGTTATTAAACATTAAGAAATAAATGTAGAAACAGGTCGTATTTCCGAAGGAGTCCTCCTGTGTATGTTTAATGACTGAAGGCTCCATTCTGCGCAGCTGAAAGCTGATATGTCTGGCCGGGAGCTGGTACCGCCCTCAAGGGCAGCCTGATCCTGCGTCTGCCCCTCATCCACCACAATGTCTGCAGGAAGCCATCAGGCTAATGTTACCCGCGTAGGCTGCAGAGTTTCTGCAGGGAAAACCAGACCTTCTGCTCTGCTAATTCCATCACAGGGGGGGCTGTCGTTCCCGTGCTTTACTAATAGTACACTGAAACAAAAGTAGAAACGTTCCGGTCTGTTGCAGAAAGTAGCCGCCGTCTTCTGCTTCCAGTTAGCTCGAACTGTTAGCGGGTAACGGCAACAACTTAGCTTTAGCTCTCCGTTAAAAAAAATAAACTCGTCCGCAGGGTTTCGATTTGGTTCAGCCATCTGCCGACGGGATTCTTGTCCTGGATGTAAACCAGCGTTACCTGCCTCCCCTACTTCTACGCCGTCGGGTTACTAATTTAACCAAAGCTCCGCGACCCACCTCGTCAACGGTCCGCCTGGGAAGATGCAGCATCCCGAGCAGCAGTTTGAGCTTCACCGGCGGCGACAGGCTCGAAAAACATAGCCGTATGTTGTCAATTACTGACACGGTGAGAAGGGATGCAATGCTCGGAGGCGTCCACAGCTCGTCCGTGGATCCCAGTTTGTTGTGAAGCCACAGGCCGGTGTCGCTGTCCTTCATCGACGCCATCTTGGAAAAAGAAGTGTTTTGAGTTCGGGCATTTTAACAGGCTACCTAAGAAAAACAGCAGTCAGGACCCCGCCCACACCCGTCCGGGCAACGTATATAAACACTGAACTATGAACATTAACTAAGGATGGCACAAGTTTGTCCCTGCTGCTGTAGGTCTCCACTGGCCTTTAATTTGCGTCGTTTTTGTATTTTTCAAGATCTTACCAGACAAACGCGCCCAGAGTCCTTCTTGGGTGTTTGACACAGAATTTACATAACTTACAAAGTAGGGGGCTAAGCACACATGCAAACTACTTTCCAGGTATTTTCGTAATTGTTTAAACAAAAAAATGCAAATGTGTTATTTTCTTTCCACTTCACATTTATTCACGACTTTGTGCAAATGTACACATTGGTATACAGAAAATCCCAATGAAATAGACTACATTATTAAGTAGGCAAACTTGTAATACAACATTTCAAAGCGCTTCATGAAAACAAAATTATATAAAAAGGAAGATTTTTAAAAGAGTTCATGACCGAGTTAGAATTATTTTCTCTTGATAATATTACAGTCACAAAGTCGTGTTTATGATGTTTTTCACTTGAGTGTATTTAAAATCCACAAGATTCAATACTTAAAGGAATATAGAGCTACCTATGATGTTTGGATTTAATATATGCACTCTAATTACAGCATTGTTCACACATTTCGCAATCATTCCTGAGGTTCTTTCATCACTTAACAGACCATAACCCCAAATAGCTAATCATTAATTATAACCGGAAATAATAAATGACCTTCCTCTACATGTACGTCTTATTTTAAATACTTAATTTATCATAATAAATCTTATAAATCTGACAATTTTAAGATTCTAGTTATCAACTTAAACACGTTTTTGACAAATTAAATGTAGTATAATTAAACCATTATGTCCTGAGCTTTATGACACCTAAACAAACAATGTACTACTCCTGTAAACTATCAGGGTGTTGTCTAATAGATTCTTAAAGATCATCTACAACTTTCATAACCTTGAAGAACATTCTGGAATGGAATCTATCTATCTGTCTATCTGTCTGTCTGTCTATCTATCTATCAAATACAACATATCACGAATATATATTTAGATTTTCCTGCTACACTTCAGCCCCTCTGCATTATTTGTAGGCTACAACGAGGCTTTATTTTGAGTACTGCCGCCGGAAGTTTTGAGTCTGTTCCACAAATGCAGGTTTATCCTCAGCGCATGCGCACTTGGCTGATCTGTATAAATCATTGCTCGGTGGGCATTTTAACGCTGATCTGGTGCAAAACACATCCTCGGCTTATTGAAGGTAATTAAATATACAAACTGTGTGGTAATATGCAATTAATATGTATATCGATTTTTTAAAAGACCGTGTTTTGCGAGCTCAACGTGTAAATTTGATCAAACAAAGCCCGTAATCGTTTTTTTATTATTCCAATATGCTGACGGCCTTTTATGACGCTCTCGGTAGTTTTTCATCCGAAATGACTTTTTTTCGCCCTCTGTAATCTGTAGATAGCAGGAGGCTGACAGGACCATCACCATGGCTTCCAGCGGAGCATATGTGCAGGTAGCGGTGGTTCTGCTGGCGGTCCAGCTCGTCTGTGTCGGTGCCGCTGAGGCAGATCAGGAGACGGGGACCGTGATCCCAGCCGAAAGTAGGTGCAATTCAAAAATGAAATCAGAAATACTGAAAGGGGTAGAAATATGTCTGCGTCTATGATGTTTTTCACCCACAAAGGAGTCCGCATCCCAAAGGGAGCACACACTGGGAATTATAGGTCAGTGATGAATAAGAGCGTTCATCTCCTGAGGGTTCAACATAAAACGGAGGATTTCAAAAAATGTAGCTCCACATGAAAATAAAAACTGAATTCAAAACAAAGGTCGAATACATTAACCAATCCTTTCTAACTAGTCTTATTCAGTAGTTTTACAGCTGTATCTATATTTCTCTTTTAATTTGGTGTCTGCTTCAGCTTCTGAATATCTACCATCTCTCTGCTTTGTTGCACATTGCGCCTGTTGGCCTTGTTCTGGTTCTTACTGCTTACACCTGCTTCCTGTTAATAAAACGAACCCATACAACTCATAAAACCTAAACTTGTTATATTGCTGTCTGTTTCCAGGTCGTCCATGCGTTGACTGCCATGCCTTTGAGTTCATGCAGAGGGCGCTGCAAGATCTGAAGAAGACGGCTTTTAACCTTGATGCCAGGGTCAGGGAAACTTTAATCTGCTGAGAACATTGGAGCATGACTGTCATTTTTTGCACGTCGTTTTTTGCTTTAGTTTGCAAGTGTTGTCAGTGTTTTAGCACTGAATTACAACTTTTAACAACTGTTTTAAAAGTTCATAGGGTCAGTTGAACTCACTCAGTTCATCAATCGAACTACACTGCAATTATAGTTTTTCACCATAAATATTTCTTTTAGTAATCAAAATAATTTAAATACAGTTTTATCAGTTTCATTTATTAAAAAAAAAACAAAAAACTATCCATACCAACTTGCCGCTTTGTGAAAAAGCAGCTGCCCCTTGATATTCCTGGACGGCAGACTGGTAGATGTCAGTAAAATGATCATCTGTTCTTGAATAGCTTTATGGGATAATGTGTTGCTTGTTTTCCAACAGGTTCTATTTAGGCGATTTCTTGATTTTTACCAGTCAGACTGGGGCATAGACAGTTAAATTGAATGTAAACTTTTGTTAATCACAGTTATATCCTGACTTAACAAAAAGGGAGCAATTATATTTTAATATCAGTCCTTTTTGGTTTGGATAGCATTTTTTATCATATTATATTTGTCTTATTGGACAACTGCAACATTTATGTTTGGCAAAAAGAAAGCAGGAGAAATCTAGAAGTGGGCAAGCATATGCACATATTTCTTTTTGTTGGTTACAAGAGAGATAAGGCTGACCTGTTCAAATTGTGCCCAACCTCTGGGCATCTGGGAGTAATCTGAGTCATATCTTTAGCTATCGTACCACAGGTACAACCAGTGGAGCAGCCGTCCCTTTTCAGAGAGTAGCTGAAGCTAATATGAGACGCTCAAATTAATAGTTTCCTTTAAAAAACTATCGAATTCCAGGAAAGCCAACATCTAAAATTTACATCACAGCTGGATAGAAATAATTTAATGTAACAAAAACTGGAATCCACTAGACACATCACATCAGAAGTTCCCAAAGATGTAGTCACTGAAAAGTATAAGGTTTTGAGGTTATTTTGAGAGAATGAGCTCAATATCATAAATGGTAATGAGAAAGCATATGCAATTTATAAATTGAATAAAGGTTAAAAATACAGAATTTGAAAACAATAAAGGCAACATAATAGTAGAAATATAGACAAAACTGAATATTCCTATCAGTTTAAAAGTTTTCTATTTAAAGAATCCCAGCAGATTGCATCAGGTCATTGCCTAAATAAATGATCATTCTCTCTTTTTGAATTTGATAAGTTTAGCCACAGAGCGCTGGCTTTCCAGATCCTGGCAGGAAAATATCCATTATTATTCATGTCTCTGCATTAATATATTTGAACAATTTTCACAGGTTGGATTAATAGTGATATAGTTAATAGTCACCAATGATATTAAAAACAAGCATTAAGTGCTCAAGTTTGAATTTATTCTTTCAATCAAATTCCATTCTGTACCACAGCCCCAGTGTGTGCAGTATATCACAATGATGACACTTCTTTGCCACTAGCTGAGGGACATTTAACCAAGTGTTAGTGTGTTTGAGCGTCCATGTACAATTTTGCATCCATACATAATAATCATTCCACCATTATTCAGTATTAAAATGTCAAAAATAATATGAAAATTACTGCAGATTATGAGTTTATGGAAACGTCTGACCAGAACTGTGTCTTTTATTTGCACTAACCACTTAATAAAAAAAATCAATCAACTTTATTTATATACGACAAATCACATAACATGTCATCTTAGACACTTTACAAGAACAGACATTTCAACTCACTAATCTAAAGGCAAATACCTGATATCTGTGATTCTTCCAAAGTTTCTTCAAAGCTTCATTTTGCTTTATGTTGCAGACAGAGACTTTGGTTTTGCGGGCGGAGAGGAGGGCTCTGTGCGACTGTATGCCCACCACCACCCTGCGCTGAGCCCCATCTGCTCAGACGGCGCTGACAACACTCCATCTGAAACCTCCACACATGTACAGGAACTCCCATCTGAACTCCTCTTAACGACAGGCACTTTATTTGTTTTGTTTCCCCATCATCCCATTTGAGTGCAGCTCTGACTGAAACCACCGGGGGGCGTCATTGTTTTGCCTTATTTAGGACTCTGACTTCAATGTTTTGCGAATCTCACGTCTCAGAATTTAGTCACTGTCATCTGCTGCCCTAATCCCTGAAGTATAAACAAGTTTTTCTACTTTCTAGTAACTGACTGTAAAATGTAGACACAGTAGGATGAATCTGTACATGATTTGTGTTGTATGAGGTCACTGTTTACACACTTCCAACTGTAGCATCAGACTTTATGTAACTGCTCAGAATAACAGCAGTACTTTGACGTGGTAATTTAAGATAATAGGAAGAATCTGACTGTAATTTACATAATTGTAATTAGTTGACTCAGAGGCTGTAGGAGCAGTAGAGTAACTTATGAATGAAATCTATGTTTTCTCCAGAATTATCATTGGAGACGTTTTGTTTTAGTGAAGATATCTTTAGGAAGAACACTCATAGGTCTTGGTTTAGCACACCACTGTAGCATGAATTTATAGCACTTTCATTTTTCGTGGTAATAAGGATTGTGTGTACAAACGTGAACGCACCGGAGTACGCCTCTGCCTGACTTAAAGGCGTCTGCGGGAAAAGTGATGAAGCGGACGGATCAGATGAGCTGCAGCATCAGCAGCGAAGGAAGGGATGAAGAAAACTGCAGCAGGGAGCTGAAAGTCGTCTTACTGTTGCGCTTTCATCAACAATGTACTTTGCAAGTCACGAAAGGCTCTTAATGTTGTACCTATAAATAAAAACACTAAACAGATCTCTTTGCCCTCATTTTTTCCCTGTGGTGGGGGTTTAACCTGTAATAAAGAGAGAAAATATGGTTTGTGACTGTTTTAATGAACAAAATTATTCTTTTTTTTTGCCAAAGCTTAAAACAAAGAATAAAAAATAATAAAATTTTGTGATACAAATATTTTTGCCGATCTTTAAATATTTCCGGCATTAAGCATCACCAAATGGCAATTATTCCCAACCTTCTTTACACCTCAATATATTTGAATACGGAAAAGTTAATTAATTTCAGTAACCCAATTAAAAATGTGAAACAGATTTAACACACAGTGATTTGAGCATTTTATTCCTTTTAACCTATAGAATTGTCAAGCATGCAACGATACCACTTTTTTCGAACCGATACTTTGATCCGAGTACTTGTTGATACAGAGTACCAATACAGATACTTCTGCCACACACAAAAAATGCAATGAATCGGAAGACAGGTTTTATTTTCTACTCTTCTTGTTATGACAAATCAGATAAGAAGTAAAATATAAGTAAAAATGACCACAAAACTAAATTTCGAGTAAAAACGAAACATTTTCTGTTTCCACATTTTAAGTATCGGTTCATGGTATCAGTTAACTTTGACTGATACAAACATGCATACATTAGATCAGTATCGGTGCATTCCTTATAATTATTATAACGCTAATGGGAAACCAATACTTTGTTTCCAAAGGGCTGAATATTACATGAGCCCAGAAAGAAAACGATTTTTAATCCATAAATGTGATCTCACAGACATGTCATGGTCTACTCAAAAGAACTCACTGTCACCCCCAACAAGAAGAGTGAGTCACGAAAGGTCGTCAGTAACAAAGGTGACTGCTCACAGAGTGCTGCTTTTGAGGAGTTTGATGGAAAGTTGAGTGGAAGAAAAAAGGTCCGTCCATCACCCTCTGCTTCTACAGATATCATTCTGCATGTAGGCTACAGGCAGTTTGCTTACACTGCATTTTATCTTGGGGTCTCGGGTTACAGATGGTGGAATGGATATGAATGGCAGACATTTTTTATTTTGTATCTTTAAATATAAATGACTAAATCCTGTGGCCTTACAATTATGAAGTACTGTGTGTTGTTATGACGCAATTAAATTAAAGAATATCAAAGTCTTTGGTTGTCAAATGAAATATAAAATAAAGCAGTGTTGATACTTTTGCAAGGCACAGTGTAAAGTCAGCTGAGGACTATTTTTGTCCTTTCAAAGAAATAAAATGTCTTGAGGGGAATCTTACTGAATCCTGACCCCAATTATATTCTGAGATTATCTGTCCAGTGAGGCAACAGAAGTAAACCTCTAACATTATGCTGTTTCTTGCTGCCCTCACCTCTTTCTAAACACACATGCACAAACATATTTTTCTATTTAAATGCAGCGGTGATCACCAGCAGGAGGAGAAAGAAGGCAGAAAACACAACCCATTACTCCTGCAATGGTTTCCTCTGCACCAGCAGGAGGAGCTCCAAGTAAAGGCAGGTCATCATTTATGTTGCAGCACTGCACCACTCTCTGGTTCCTGGTGTGTGGAAGCTGGCTCCAAAAACAATCAGGGTGAGATGCTGTAAACAGAGACAGGCAGAGAGAAACCGAGGAGCCCTGCCGGCCAGTGAAGAGCCTGCAGTGATCTGGCAGGTTTCTCAGCCCGGATGCAGCAGCTAACACCACCAGCTGTGAGCACCGCTGCACCACACTGAGCTCTGCTGCCCTGCCGAGGCAGCTTCAACCTGACGGGGGAAGAACCGATAGAGGCTTTCACTCAATAACTCTCACTTCTCCAATTTCTTCCGCAATCCGACTTTTGTTTGATCTTCTCCTGGAGAATCTGAGTGCATCGACAACCAGCCGTTAGAAAGTCTCGAGAGGCAAATCCTGAACTCCTACGGTCCCTTTAATCCATCCTTTATCTTATTTCAGCACTGCTTTCACCAAAACACAGAGGTTTCCACCCATTGTTCACAGAGTATATCACAGGGAATCCCTGCCAATACTCAGCAGTACAAACCAACCCTCTAAGCTTAGAGGACAACTCTGCATATAAAGTATTATACGAGCAGAGATCATCTTTAGAATCATTCATTCATCCTGGTTCTCAGTTTCATCAAAATCCTGAGAGATAACTTGATTTCTGATGGGTTCTAGTTTAATGTGGCATTTTTCCACAAGAGTGGGACTCACCATGAATGCATCTTCAGTCTCCTGCTTCAATACAAGCTGCTCCTCCTGCTCACCTACGCAGACCTCTAATATTTCCTCTTTTATCCAGGGATGTTTTGGCTCTTGCTGCTCTTCTTTCATCTGAAGAGGTTGTGGTTGCTTCTTGTCCAAACTAGAGTCGATCTCCTGTTTACAGAGCCGCTGGTCAGAGTAAACTTCTTCTTTATGAACCTAATCAGGTAGGTGGTCTGCCCAGTGTAAGATGATCTGGGGTGTTGGGGTTGATCAACTCTTGTTGAAGCTGAACTAAAGACGTTCTGACTGCAAGCACTCACACATTCAGCCCGCAGATGATCAGAGTCTCTGGAATGACTCCGAGCAAAAGGAAAGCTAACGCTGCTAGCATCACATTTGGCTTCTTCTTTTTCTTCTTAATTGGACTGTACTTCTTGATGAAGCTGAGGTCCTTCAAGGTTTGCAGCAAGATTCTGCAAATCTTCAACAAGTCTGTGGTGGAGAGTTACCTAACCACACCAACCTGCTATCCCTGTTTGACGCTCAACACCAGCTTGGTCTCCCACTGTAGTGGGATGGCAACCCAAGATACTGAGTAATTTTTCCATCTCATTTTTCAAAGCAGTCAAACATTATTAACAAAACATAGAATCTCATATTTTTCACATTTAAAAAGAAAATCTCCCTTTCCAGCATTTGCCACAAGTCAGCCATTGTGTTTGGGTTGGTCTCTCTGCTACAAGCAGTATATGTTCACAACTTGTCATTTATTTTCGCCACTCTCAAATCCTGGAGGGTAAAACTGCTCTGTGGGGGTGAGCACTGACACCCGTACAGATCTAAAATGTGAGATTGACCATCTCATACCATCACACTACCTCTCTTTGAATTTGCTGATAGATTTCGGGATTTCGGTTCTACACAGTGGTGCAGTTGGTAGCAGTGTTGCCTTGCAGCAAGAAGGTTCAAATCCCAACCGGGGGTCTTTCTATATGGAGTTTGCATGTTCTCCTTGGTCATGCTTGGGTTCCCTCTGGGTACTCCGGCTTCCTCCCACAGTCCAAAAACAAGAATGTTGGCTTAAATTGCCTCTAAATTGCCTCTCTAAATTGCCCTCAGGTATGAGTGTGTGTGCATAGTTGTTTGTCGTGTGTGTCTCTGTGTTGCCCTGCGATAGACTGGAGACCAGTCCAGAGTGAACCCCACCTCTCGCCCAATGACCACTGGAGATACGCACCAGCCCCCCTGACCCTGCAAAGATAAGCGGCATAGATAATAGATCGAATGGTTCGATGTTTTTTAGAAGTGAAACGAACTCAACTTTTTAGCTGTACAATCAATAAATGCTTAGAAATTCGGCAAATAATAAATAAACCGTATATCAGGTAGTCCACAGAATACAATTATAAGTCTTCAGTTAGTCGAAAATGCTGCTGCTAGGGTTCTAATGAATAAAAGAAGAAGAGATCACATTTCCTTCACTGACTCCCAGTAAAATCTAGAATAGAATTCAAGATCCTCCTTCTGACATATAAAGCTCTTAATAATCTAGCTCCATCATACATAAGAGACCTGATTGTTCCATATGTTCCTAACAGAGACCTTCGCTCTCAGACTGCAGGTTTACTGCTAGTTCCTAGGATTTCTAAAAGTAGAATGGGTGGCAGATCTTTCAGTTATCAGGCTCCCCTCCTATGGAACCAGCTCCCAGGGTTGGTTCGTGAAGCAGACAATTTGTATATCTTTAAAACTAGGTTTAAAACGTTCCTCTTTGACAAAGCTTACAGTTAGAGACAGGTTAGACAGGTAGCTAGGAAGAGACAGGTTAATGTTTGTAATCAGGTAGAGTGTCAAAAGCTAGGAAGAGATAAGAAGAGGTAGAGCAGCTAGGTAGAGATAGATTAATGTAAGCCAGGTAGAAAGTGTTAGTAGCTAGCTCTCCTAGTAGCTAGGGGACAGGTTAATGTTAATAGCAATGCTGCTTTAGGCTAGGCTGTTGGAGGACATTATTAGAGTCAGTTCCTACTTTCACTCCTACTTCTCCCCAACTGCATGATGTGCTGTCAGTTCAAGCGCTAACCTGTTTTCTCTTAGTCTCTTCCTACAGTAGGTGCTCCTGACCCACCCTGCTTGACGACCCTGACTAAGATGGCATTGCAGTGGAGGAACGTTCTCCACATTCTGCTACCAACTTCTGCTTCTGCATCAGTTCTGTTGCTCTTTCTGTGTCTCTGCTGCCTTCTCCAAACCCCAGACGGTCTCGGCAGATGACCACTTGTGCTGAGCCTGGTTCTGCTGGAGGTTTCTTCCTGTTAAAAGGGAGTTTTTCCTCTCCACTGTCGCTTCATGCTTGCTCAGTGTGAGGGATTGCTGAGCAGTCACGACGCAATCTTCTGTGGTTCTCTAATTCCTAAATTTAACGTTGTATTATAATAACTCTTCTTGTAAAGTACCTTGAGATGACATCTGTTGTGAAACGGCGCTATATAAATAAACTGAATTGAATTGACTAAAGATAAACTATTTATTGCCTTGAACAACTGTTGCAAGAAAGAATGAAAAAAAGCAACCAAAACAATTTTTCCAACATTTTTAAATTAGAGGACCCAGAGAAACTAGACTATGCACAGGGAAACCATGCAAGGGGGAACTTGTCTGCTGCAAAGCAACCTGCATGAACAGCTGTGCTGAAGCCAGAATAAAAGAGTTTTATAGAACCACTTAGAAGCAGAAATATTCCTCTGAGCTTTACCATTGTTGAAGTTATGAGAACTTCATGTGCTGGATTATCGCAGGCATGTTAATTCACAATGCTCCTCTAAACATTTCCACAAGTCTCACTTCTAAGATAAATGTGAGGCTGAAAAGTGTTAGGAGTGAAACGAAAACAACAGGGTTGTCATTAGCAAAGTCCACCACTTAAATGAATCATAACCGTCTAAGCTTCAATTTTTTTCTTCAAATATGGATCACACGTTTCTACGTTTCTGTGAAAGACATCATCCAAATGTCAACTGAATCAGCAGCATCCTAACTTCATCCTCTGACTCTCAACTCAAAGACTCAGACACAACCAACCCCAAAGTGTTGCTGCCACACAAAAAGCCACAACGTTATAGTATTTATATGTTTAACTTGACACTGCTGATTGAATTGCTTGCAACAAACATGGTAAGAAAAAAAACAACCCAAAGAGTCAATTAAACTCTTAATTTGTTTCAGATAAGGAGAAGTGTCCTGGTGAGGTGGGTGGCTACAATCTAATCGATAATCTATGGAAAGAGCTAAAGATCAGAGTACTATACATAGCAGAGGGATGCAGAACCTTCAAGGTTTGGAGATGCTTTGTGGGTCAGAATGGGTCAGAATCACACCTGAGTCACTTGTGCAACTAGTTATTTTATTTTATTTTATAGCTAGGTTTTGAAGCTAGCATTAGAAACATTTCTACCAAGTATTGAAAAAAAGCTTCAGTCCAAAACTTGAATCCGTGTCCTTTCTCTTTATTGCACAAAACTGAAAGACTAGTTTAGTATCTTTTTATCTGTATATGTATTGAGTGTATATGTAGCATGGTATCACCAGCTTTTTGTGTGAATTACATGTAGAAAATGAAAACTATATTTAGTGAAAAACAAAAAAGAAAATTAGGTGTGTGTAATACTTGTTTCCAACAATGAAAATAACTGGCAGAATAATAGTGTAGGAGGTTTGTTATGAGTTCAAAAACTTTAATCTCAAAGAATAAAGTAGATTTTAGGGGGAGAGAGAGAGGATGTGTTTAATTCTATGAGATACTTTTGTTTTTCGCTTTAACAATCAAGGCACAGATTTACTGCCGGAGAACAACTGCAGTAAAAACTAACTATAAAGATGAATACATTTGTTTTTTCTTTGCTTAGCTCATGTGGCATCTTTCACAATTTTACTTTGGGGTGTTTACAGTTTCCCACCGATGCACACTTGTCTTGTATTGCTACACTACTGGCAGCACATAAAGGCACCCCTCCACCAGGCGAGCAAAGTGATGCACTGCACATGCTCAGAGCGTCCTGCAGCCGGTAATATCCACAGTAGATGATGTGCGCATCTAATGAAAAGAAGGTCATTTTCTGTCTTTACAGTATGTTTTAAGAGTAGAAAATGTTCACGCGGAGTCAACTGTATGAGGATTTTTGCAGAATGTCTGCCTGCACCTTCTCCTCCTCTTCCTCCTGCTGCTGCTTGCTGAGGAGGAGGAGGTGGAGGGAAAGATGCAGCCTCATCAATAGCAAACTAGTTCTGATCCAGTTCAAACTAGTTCTCCTTTTTTAGACTGAGGGGATCCGCAGTTTCACATTAAATGCTGAACAGCGAGAGATCTACACTTTAACATCTTTATGCAAACCAGGACCCTTTTTAGTTTTTATTCTCATCCTCACTTCTCTTTGTTTTATTATCTTAATGCATGTGTCATAATTTGCTGTAAATGCACTCAGATCGATACTAATTTCAGTATTTAAAAAAAAAAAAAATCAATTCCATAATAATGATTTATCCAAGTGAGCTGCACCGGTAATGATCAAATACCGCCAGCAAGGAGATTGGAGAGAACAAAGGAGCAGCTCCAGCATAATCATTACCATCCCAACCGTCACCGCAGATTATTAATTCGCAGCCAGGCTCCAATAGATACTAATGGATGGGGCAGCAAGGCGAAGATAATCTCCGTGTAGGGAGAGATTTTTGGCAGAAACAGGGTGGCGAGGCAGACTGAAGCCATGGAGGGATCACTGCAGTGCAGCAGAGCTGTCACTCATAAAGCCCCATTGTGAGCCTGGATTGTACAGCAAGTCTCCTTGGGGTTTCTGTCCACAAATCCTGCTCCGATGTAGATTCAGAGAAATCACATTAGGGTAGCTGAATATACAAAACTAAGATATTTCACCCTTATTTAATCAACCCTTCAGAACACTGACAAAAAAAGAGTCAAATTATCTGCAGTCCATCCAGCTTTAATGCAGCTTGCCTCTTGTGTGCTTCCTTTAAAACGGCATTCTCTTTATGGCTTTCTGCCCAGGTCAACATGCTCTGGGAGGGCGGCAAGAAGCAAAACAAATAAAAATAAATAAATAAATAAAAAACAACAACTTTAAGCTAAAGTAATAGATCTACTTGTCAAACCTGGGCTAGATTATTCTGCTTTAATTGAAGATGATGCAAAACATTTTATGGTTTGTATGGAAATTCTTATCTTTATTTCAACATTGAAATTAACCTGTTCATCCACTGATCAGTTCGATTTTTTTTACATATTCTCATTTTTAATAAATAATATAGGATGAAGCTTTACAGAATAAGTTTAAATAAATACATTTCTACGCTTGTACTTTTCTAACGCAAATACTAAGATTATATTCAACAAAAAAAGTTTTAAATAAACAAAAAAAAAAAATCAAATTTTCTAAAAAATGTAGTTGTTGTATCCAACAAAAAAAGTAATAGTTTATATATGACTCAATAATACATTTGGTAATTAAATACCACTAGTAACATTGATGTTAATTATTATATTATTTATAATGTGTATTATTTATCTATTTCGTATTTCCTGCTTTAGTTTATTATGAAGGAATTATATCCAACTGTGTGGCTAAAACCTCTCGTCCAATGATAGCTGGAGTTGGCACCACTTCATAGGTTAGATTATAAAGATTATAAATAAAAAAACATTCAAAGTGTTATTGAGGTAGTTATAAAATTATCAATGCATTTTGATAAAATCAGATAAATATATTTCTTGAATGAATTCATGTACTGCCTGTTTTAAAAAAAAAAAAAACATTTAATTATGACTATATATATCAAGTAGGTTGCATATTGAATTGTGGAATTGATACATTTGATCCTTAATACTAATTTTAAATTTTGAAGAATTCCGCACAAAATAGATTCAAGATAAACATTTTTTAGAAAAGTTTGTTTAAAAGTTTCGATAAACATTTTTTTTTCTTAACAAATCATTTTCATATTGGATGTATTGGATTATGGCAATTTTGTCCCTTGATATTTTTTTCCCCTCATCAAACTAACCCTAACATATGATTGGTGGTTTTACTCTTCTTGGGATTCACAGATTGTAAAGCTCACAGACAAAACAAATTCAAGATGTGCGTCAGCACAATGCTGTGGAAAAAAATAAATCCTTTTAATGAAAAATCCTTTTAAAATATTCACTCAAACAATGATTTATGCTTTTTTATGGGCTAAAATAAATTAATGCTTTCCATTTGTTATTATTTGATTATACATTTTGCTAAAAGAAATTATACCTAAAGATACATGTTTCTATTTATATAATGTGTGTAGTTTGAATATTTATTAAATTACTAAAGAAGCCACCTAATGGCCACCCCTGGTGGCGCCGCTGAAGAAAGAACCAGCCTCTCTGCGCATCTCACTCCTCCTCGTGATCCCACTTTCTCAAAATACATCCTTCGCACAGCTTGTTCAGGGCTCTCTCTATTACCTCTCCTTCATCATCACCGCCCCCCTCCTTTAGCCGCCAGCATCCAATCTGAGTGGGCGGGTGGACCCCCCCAGTCCCCGAACCCGCGTCTGTACCCGCCCCTGCTCGCTTATAAAACCGGCCCGGATCGCGCCGGAAAGTCTTGGTCTTCAGAATCGCTCAGGGTTGCAGCAGAACATCCCCCCTCCTCCGTCTTATCCCTCCCCCTCCATCATCCTCTCACTGTTTTTTAGGAGAATCTTTTTACGCATCATCCATCCTCACCCATCCACCACCACACTCCGGATACTGTAGCGGAGCCGTCTTTCTGTAGGCCAGTTGCATGCATTGTTCGTCTCCCAAAATGGTTTGCGAGACTAAAATCGTTACAGACGACCACGAGGCTATACCTGGGACCAAAAAAGACCCGATGATGTGGGGCTCCCCGGCGGGCCCCGGCGCGGCTCTGAGCCCCGCCGCCGAGCCCAAGGAAGCGCGGAGGGATGGGGTGTTTATCCGCGAGTTCGAGCGCGGGGACCAGGCGGAGGTGTTACGCATCTTTCACGATGGGATCATGGAGCGGATACCCAACTCTGCGTTCAGGGGGCTCTGGCAGCAGCCCAGGACCCAGATCTTATACGCCTTTCTGACAGGTGAGCGGTCAAAGGAGCCTCCGAAATAAAAAGGAAACTCCAATCTAATGCTTGTAATCATGAATAGAAAGCTCATATTCCTGCCCTGGTATCTACACACAGACACGCCGTGAAGTAATGCAGAAAATGTTGCAGCTTTAAACTTTGCACACCGGTACACCGGCGTTCTGCTCCACTGTGCACGCAACAAAAGGCGCGCATGGAGCATGTGTAGAGGGGCTGATGGTGCTGATGCTGTGATCACATGTGACTTCAGTGAATGAGGGATTCAGTATGAAGCTCGGCCCACAGGGTGCGCCCATTACTCAGAGAATTAAAACAAAAGAAAAGCAAATAAATCACTAGTGCGCAACTCACCTTTTCTCTATTGATCACCGAAATTAAAACCTCGGCATGACAAGTTGATCTACTATAGATAGACCAATTGCACTTCTACCTCTAAATTCCACCAAAACGATTAAATATTAGGGGGGGGGCATTTGTTTTAAACATTTTTACTCTCATGAGAAAATAGTTGCATGATAGCCAACATCTATCACAATTGTTGAAGTTTCTCTTTGCGCCCCCTAGCGTTTCCTCAGAGTATTAGGCAATCACATAATTTAAAGGCTAAATATGGAACATTTTCATAAAAGTCTACATAAAAAAGGACCTCTAAGGGTGTTTAGAGGAGTACAGACTGGCTGGGAATGGGAAAAATGGTGGATTCAGCAAGTATAGTAGCTGCTTCAGAGCTCCCGATATGCTATTGTCCGTGTCAAGAGAAGAACAGAAACTAGAGTAGTTTTACGTGAAGCCTACATTAGATGGACCCACATTAAACATTTCTACAGCATCAAACACACGCAGAAACGGCGACTTTCCTCCTGGATCGGTAAGCTAACTCATTTGCTAACTTTGCTAACGTTAGCTGTCATTTAAACTCCTCTGAAATACATTCATCACTGGACACAGTTCAGGTTGGTCACTGGGCGTATCGGCAGAGAACCAGGCAATTATGTTTTTATTGTTGTTACAACCTAGATAGACTAGATGTTGATATCGTGTTGAAGTTCCATATACAGCGTTTAATGCAACCATTACGCTACTAGCAGAGCATGCTAGTAGCGTAAAATTACAAAATAATGCCCTTATCATTGCAGCTGAACTCATGTGCCTTTTTTCAGGGTTCCAATACATCCTTAGTTTCCAAACTCCATACCTTTCCAGACTCATTGGTTGAGGTCCATAGCAGATGTAAGGAAGTTCATAATGAAATTACTGCTGATGTTTGCATGGACACAAAATGGATGAATGATAGAAAAACAGATGAATGGATGTTAAAATAAATGGATGGATACAAAACCGATGGATTTATAGGTGGATCATATGAGTTAACATGAAGACAATGATTCACAGAAAAAAACCCAAAACCATTATTCTAACCCGGAAACCATAAAAATGAACCTCCACACATTCCCCACTGTTCATGTTTTAAGGTGTCAGACTGTGATTCTTCCTGCTGTCATACTGTCTAGTACCCTATGTCTTCTGTGTCTGTTGTTGTATTCAAACTATGCCAAAAATCAAACTTGTGATTCTCTCTTCTGACAGGTTTCGTTTACTTTTCTTCCATTTCTCCATAGTTATGTGCTTTTACATGACCAAATCTGTCACGCTGACCTGCTGTGCACCGCTCATTCTCATGGGTGCGCGCTACTACTACAGCAGGAAAGTTATCCAGAATTATTTGGAATGTGCTCTGAACACGGACATGGCTGACATAGAGGCTTATTACATGAAACCAACAGGTAAGAACCCCCTACTACTCAATAATGTCCATTTGGTGTGTGTAATTTGTCAGCAGGCAGCTCCACCACAATGTTACAAAAAAGAAAAAAAATCTAGTTGACCGGTAAAGATTAGCTCTAATACTCGGCTTTGCTTTACACTGTAGGTATAAATTCACAGAGAAGATGAAGCCAAACAAAAGCCAATGAGAGTGACAGATACATGACTACAAGACAGTTTAGTCCTCAGGCTGAGGAAGATAGTTAAATATGCAGGTCATCCTTCTGCTTTCCTTCCTCGTTGTTCTCACCCCTCCTCCCTGTGTGTTTCTTACTCCTTCCCCCCACTGGCTTCCTATCCTCGCTGCTCTTGGCCTCTGGAGTGGGGGTGGAGGGCATCGCAGGCCTATTGATCTCATGGAGGAGACTGCTGATACTCTTTCTGCAGTGAGCTCGCTGTTGTCGAGCCTCATTTCCTCCACTAAAGCTTCCAATTAGAAAAAAATCAATCAATTTATTTATTCTCCTCTTGCTATGTAGAAATATGTGACGGATTTCCCCGAGCATTCCCCCGCATAGTCTTCGTTGCACATGTTGATACAAAAACAGGTGGTAGTTAAGCCAGTCAGTTTTTCCCCCATCGTGTGTTGCTCTCCAGCGCTGCGCCCAGTGGCCTGATAATCCACAGATGCAGTTTAGCACTCCCACTAATGCTGCAGAGCCGCAATGGTTCAGAGCGGGTCAGGCACCGTTGCTCCTGGATAATGCTAATGATTACAGCCGGGCGAAACGAGTAGACCCAAAGGGATGAACACTGGGGTCCCAGAGAGTGTTTCTGATGGAGAGGCACAAACTACGCTGCTCTCAGTGGTTACAGCGCGTACAAAACAAAGTCTTCATACTGCCTTTGTCATGTTACAACTAGGTATACACCGATAACAGTATTGGTTCTGATGTACTCATATCGGTATTGATTAGTTAACTGATATCATGAACTGATACTTAAAATGTGAAAACTCTGCAATAACTTCACAGAAAATGTTTATTTTTAACAGTTTTAGTGATTTTTATTAATATTTTTTATTATCAAATTCACCATCATTTGTCATAACAAGCAGAGAAGAAAATAAAACCTGTTTTACAATTCATTGCATTTTTTTTGTGGTACAAGAATCGGCACAGGTACTGGGTATCGGCAACTACTGGGATCCAAGCATTGGTATGGTATCGGTTTGGAAAAAAACAGTATCGGTGCATCCCTAGTTTCAACTAAAAACCTTCACTGTGTCTGATTTTATAGGATACATTATTTTTTGTTTTTCACTAAATAAAATTAATATTTACCAACTGCTTCCAGAAGACAATTAATTAGGAAATATTATTCATCTTTGTGTGTTTTAATCTCAGAATAAATCCAGTTGTTTTGTTTCTCAGAGGTTTGTTTGAGATCATTACAGTACAACCAGCATCATGAAGACCATGGGACACAGCAGACGGATCAGGGAGGAAGTTTAAAGCAGAGTTAGGGCATAAAACAATATCTCACAGAGGTCTGTTCAGTCCATCATCAGAAAAATTTAGGTAATTGTCTGCCTAAACTGGCAAAGTAAGCAAGAACCGCTAGAAGTTTTAAACGTAGAACCTGCCACATTATTGGTTATTCTTTTTTTTCAGTTCAATACCGTAAAAGAATTGTAGATTGTGTCTGTCGTGCTACTTCAAAGAGTAATCTTGTATTTATAAAAATCGCTGGTACTGATTCTACATCACAGTTTTATCGTTGAACAATTAACAAGCTGAAATCTTTGACCTTTTAATTGGCTAAATATGATTTTTAGTCTGTATGTATACATTTTCATCTGGTTGTTTTTTAATCTCTCTTTAAATAAATATCTCTGAATAATAAACCCTTAGGGCCTCTTTAAGGGCATCAATTTATCTGTCAGTGATTTTAATTTCTGTAGTTTAGAAAATGACCAAATTTAAGTAGAAAAAAACCCAAGTATTGGCTTTTTGCAAAGGTAATACTGTAGCATTGTGTAGCATAACGCGAGCAACATGAGCATTGCAACTCTGAATGGTGCTCCATACCTCTCATAGACACAACTTAAATTAATTTTCAATGCAAATGTTGCATTGACTTAATAACAATGCTATTTATTCTTGTATGCCATGCAGAGGCTTTGTCTGCACCAGTGAAGATTCGGTCACCTCAGCATATTGAAAGCTTGAACTAGCTGACAAAGCTAATAATTATTTTAATATTTATAAGCTTTTTACTACAGATGATTCAGCCATCTTTAAGTACAGAAAACGAAAAATGAGGCGGCAATGTTATGGCAAAAAGTAGGCAACCTTGTCCTGATATAATAGAAATCTATTTCATACAATCTTCAAAGACGTAATAGGAATTGATTTTTGACAGCAAGCTCTTCATTCTTAATTTATGGCCCGTGGAATTGTATTGGATACTCAAAGATAAATGGCAAGATGAGAAACAGTGTGACAGCAGCTTTACATTACAGCTACGGCAAAAGGTACTGAGTTATGCTAATTAAAATCTTACAATTATAGAAGATTAAGGAGCTGATGGTAAATGTAAATTCTCTTTAACATCCCACACAAGTTAAGATTAAATACGGAGAAAATGGAGAAATCTCTACTTGCTTTCCTCTTCACTGCGGACACGTGTGCATCTAATCTATCTAGCGTTTGGAAGAAGTGAATATATTTAATAATGCAACGAAATCTCATTATCCTTCTCTTATGTTTTACGTGGTCATTAAATCAATATCTGTGGTGCACAGTGGAGGGACTAAATGGTGTGTCATCAGCAGCTTCATTAATTGTCACAGCTTTTTCTCAGTGCCCTGGTTCTCTAGACAAACTGAAAGGATTAATCATTGCATAAAAGCAGTTCAAAGGCTCTTGTTTATATCTGAGTGATTACTTGTCGCCTGTAAAGATTAAGAGTTTGTAGTTTGAGTCAAAACAATCTGGACATTTCACTGATGGGAAAAGTTAGTTGTCAGTGCCTTTGAAACCTTTTGATCATTTCCACAATTGTCGAGATACAACTAGGAACTTCAGGGTTTCTTACTGAGATTTCAGCAAGACCAACACAAAGCAGTAATTAATTGTGACGTGGAAGGAAAAAAATGATGTGTGGTTTTAAATAAGAGAGGCGCGGGTTCAGCCCCTTTGAATAAATGCTTCCTGCTGCAATTACTGATGCAAATTTACAGACTGAAGTTTTTCCTCCTTTTTCTCAGCAAAATATCTCAAACTAAGTCCAGCTTTAGTGTCTGTGAACAGTAATTTCTAAGTCTTGCCACAGATTTTCCAGAAGGGTCCTGTATTTAGCTCAATTCATCTTCCAGTTAACTAACCCGCTGAGGCGTTCCTGCTGAAGAGAGCATCCTCCCACTTTCTCTATCTTACATACAATACAACATGTCTATGTTTTGCTTTCTGCTGCTCTTTTAACATGGGGCAGAATGCGTAGGCATGCAAATAATGGCCTGGACATGGCTAAGTGTGGCTTGTGTGAAAACTGGAGCCATCGCTCAAATCAACCAGCCTGCACAGGCCTGCCGATGGGAAGCAAGGCGGTGAAACTGAAGGCGAAATGCACAAAGTGAGCGCTCCTAATGGGCATTTCAAAGAAGAGGGAGAAAGTCTCTGCAAAATGTCACACATCAAGGCAACAACCTTCTCTGCTGCGCGGTTGAGGCTTTAACAGCCTATGTGATGAAAACGACATTTCTATTTTGAATGTTCGCTTCTCAACAAATAAATTATTTATTTCCTGCGTTTCTGCACACGTGGACAGCGTCCGACAGTCCGCTCTCATTTAACGGGGGAGGAGAAAGAAACTGCTGATACTTGAGTTCCCTGTGACAGGCTAATCTATTCTTGCAGCGTGCACTTTGACCTAAAGCGGGGGGTGTCGTTTCTTAAGCGTGCATCAAAGAGGCTGCATGTGTACTATATGAAAGGAGATGCTTTTAAGAGTATCAATGCATCTTTTTATGGTAAAAAAAATGGTAAAGAAAGAATGAGATGAATAAATTATGAGTTTAATTTAACTTTTTATTGCTTGAAATTTAAGAAGTCTTATAAATTAAAATTACTTCCTGCAACAATGGCAATTGACAGACGCAAATAAAAAGAGGTAAAGGCTTGAGCTACGATTCTGAGCGTGCCAAAAGTGTTCGTCTTTTTGTGGAAGTGAACTACAGCACATCGAGGCAGCGTCTAGACGAAACGCTTATCAACCGAATTACCCCTGTAGGTTTCATCTGAAGGAAACAAGGATAATCCTGTTAGCTATCAAATCCAATCCCCAATGTGTGTGTGTGTGCAATTTGGGGGGATTTTATACAGACTTCCAGTCAGACTCTCACTGTTTGACGCTCCCACACTGATGCCAGTGCAGCAGTAATCTGATTTTTTTTCTTCATGTAGGATGGATTACAAAGGATCTCCACTGCTCTTCCTCTTTTCTTGCCTTCTCTCTCGCCTTCATGTATTTCATCTGTTGAAGTCCCCTCCCCCCTTGTATTAATGGTAGATTATTCATCATTCTCTCCTCCACTCTTTGTGCCTGGATGTCGTAGCAGCAATAGCTGGTCCTTTCAGGATCAGGATCATTGACACAGAAGCCCCTCTAGTTCTACTCCACTTTATCCAAGAGACATGAATAATTTCTTCTTTTTTTGTCCGTCTCTCCTCCCCTCTTCCATGTTTTTTTTTCTGAGTGAGTAAGCTCATTCATTAGACTCACACACTGAACAAACTACTAGTGGTTTACTATAGCAATGTTGTCCTGGCCTCCTGCAGCTGCTGAGCTATATCAACAGGGACCTTAATGCTTCAGTTAAAGAGCCGTCCTTTCACATGGCTGTGCAGAATGTCTTAAGGTGGTTTCAAAAGCTGCACAATTCGCCATTTTATGTTCTGCTTAACTAATGAGCAGCAAACAGAAGATAAATAGAAGAAAATATAATATATCGACATGTCTTACATAAACTAGAGAACCTTTGACAAAACTTTTGTAAGCTTAAGCTTAAACATACATAAAACATTTAATATCCTTATTCATGCTGATTGATAACATTATTTAATATTTAATCTGACCAGAAATGTCTCAAAATCAAATAAAATAACCAATATGTTTAACTGGTATGATTACCCCAAGCAGACATGACAGTTTTACTTCACCAAAACATGAAACGATTGGTATATTTAGCTGTAGAGTTCAACTTCTGCTCTGTATAGAGGAACACAAATATAACAAGCTGATATTAGCTGGTCAGACCATCATGATATCTGATCAAGTAGAGCTTGCCGTCGACACTTTGAAAAACATCCACCTGCATCATATCAAATGTTGTTTTAAAACAGTGTTCAAATCAAATCAAACTTTATTTATAAAGTGCTTTTCATACAAAAAAAATGCAGCTCAAAGTGCTTTACAGATTAAAATGACCCCGCATAACCTACATTCCTATCGCTTCCCCACGATTGTAAAAACAAAATGACAATTATTCCCCCTTCCCAAGCCCCATTTTCCGAAACACACACAGACACACACTGGCACACATCCACAAACAAACACACATAGACACACACACCTTCCCAAAACGAGTAAGACCATAGGTAGAGCTCAGATGGGTCAGGTGACTAACGACACGCCAATCAGGGGAGCCATCTGCCTCGACTGAAGCAGATCCATGGCAGCAGTCGAGGCACCGACTGTTAGCTAAGTGAGAGTGATGGCCAAGGCCTCTTTGGTTTTAACATAATTAATTTCAGTGTTTTATCGACTACAGCGTAGGGGTCAGTTGATTTACTGTTCACTGCAACGTGTGGGGGACGGGCAGTGCTCTGTTTCTGTATTCTCCATACAACCGGTCAATTTTTTTTTAGAGAACTTCTGTTTTAGTAAAACGACCCAACAGCATGCTGCTACTACCCCCCTGCGTCACAGTTAGTGCAGCGTTGGCTCCCAACATAGTGCTGCAGAAGATGACCATGTGCACAGCTACCAGTTTCAGTCTCAAGTCAATGCAGCATTCAACGAGGAACGCAGAATATTTTAGCAACATTTAAAAGGTACCTGTCTGAAACCTTGTTAGGCTATGAAACCGGACTATTAAACGGTGTGGTCCTGAGTCATCACAACCTATTAAAAATGTTTTTTGCAGAAAACTGGAAAAAGGTTGAAGGTACCAAACTGGGGCTGCACATGGATGCAGCACCCTGCTGACTCGCAACCAGAAGGTCCTGAGTTTGAATCCTGGCCAGGGCTCTTTCTGCATATATTTAGCATCTTCTCCCTGTGCATGGGTGGGTTCATTCTGGGATTGTCCCTTGGTGTGAGTGTTCATTCTGTGTCTCTATGCTGTCCTGCAATGGACTGGCGACCTGTCCAGGGTGTACCCCACCTCTCGTCCCATGACCAATGGAGACAGGCACCAGCAAAGGATGAGCAGTGTATGGATAATGGATGGAAGGATGGGTACCAAACTGGATTTAAAGCGTTTTCAAGATTTAGTGTTTCCCAGTGGGAAAAATGGCTTTAAAATATACTATGATCTATATATTTTCCTTTTGCAAACTTTTCAGATGTGTCAGAATAACAACACGTCATTAAAAATTGTATTTTCAGAGTGTGATACAAACATTTAAAGAGTATTGCAGGAGTTTCTCCAACAAATAACCCAATGGTTGTATGCTGCTGTGTTCAGAACCTAACTGGTCATTTGTTGAAGGATTCCTGGTGGTAAGACTCAATGTTGAGCTGTGCGTTTCTTAAGTATTTTTTGATAAATTACAAAGAAACAAAAGCAGATCTTGTATTTTTGACCAGTTTGGTTATTGAAAACTACCCAGAGCCTTACCAGAACAGTGTTGTCCTCTGCAGATTCCCAGCTAATGTTAGTGAAATTTCCTGAGAACTGTGGTCAACACGCCTCTTTAACTTACAGGAAAAAAAATAGACTTATTGGAGATAACGAAAAGGATGACATATAAAATGTCAACGTGTTCAGTTTTTTCAGTGTAGCTCTTTGTCCCATGTGATGCGAGCTATCTATCTACATGCATGAGCAGAGAGGCAGAGCCCTGCTTGGTGTCCTCACACCTGGCACAGGCTCAGTTCAGACAGATGGTCAGGAGGGCTTCATGGAGGCAGTACCTAAAAGGGTTGACTCTGAAGCTTTGACTTCTGCTCGTAATAAACTTTCAGTTCATAATATACAGTACAGACCAAAAGTTTTTACACACCTCATTCAGTTTGTTTTCTTTATTTTCATGACTATTTACATTGTAGATTCTCACTGAAGGCATCAAAACTATGAATGAACACATATGGATTTATGTAGTACTTATACAAAAAAGTGTGAAATAACCTGGCCTCCAAAGTCACTGGACCTGAAGCCAATCGAGATGATTTGGGATGAGCTGAACCGCAGAGTGAAGGCAAAAGGGCCAACAAGTACTAAGCATCTCTGGGAACTCCTTAAAGACGGTTGGAAAACCATTTCTGGTGACTGCATCTGGAAGCTCAAGAGAATGCAAAGCAGTAATCAGAGCAAATGGTGGCTACTTTGAGGAATCTGAAATATAATGCATGTATTCAGTTAGTTCACCCTTTTTGTTTAAGTGCATACAGAAGTTCCATACATCATGTGTTCATTCATAGTTTTGATGCCCTTAATTGAGAATCTACAATGTAGTCATGAAAATAAAGAAAACAAAGAAGGAGAAGGTGTGTCCAAACTTTTGGTCTGTACTGTATGTCAGTTCTGTGAGTTGTTAGGAGAATTTGAGTGAAAAATTAAGGGGAAGGACTACAGATAGCTAGAAAGAAAGAAAGAAAGAAAGAAAGAAAGAAAGAAAGAAAGAAAGAAAGAAATGTGAAGTACGAGACAAATAAAGACAAGTTGGTTATCTATTGCGGACAACCTAAAGGAAGGAAGGAACAAACTTTAATAATAATAATCATCATCCTTTATTTGTAAAGTGTGAAATGTACCCAAGGTGCTGAATTTTAGTCAAGGAGATAGGAAATTGTCTATTTCAGTAAAGTACATTTTACGATTAGTCACTGCTTTATAGAGAGGATAAACATATGAGTAACAGAATATAGAAGATCGTACAAATTATGACCTTATTTAAAGCTGTTTTTATTTAAAGTGGAATATAGTCCTATGTAGAAATGGCAGCTTCAGAGTTGCAGACACATTAATAAACCACTGTTTGAATGCTTGGAGGGTAGGAAGAGACATGGGACTACCTGCTGCACCAAACACATCACAGAGGTTTTCCTCTGTAACAGAGGCGTTTGGAGGGGCTCAACACAGGCCTGCAGAGGCATCAAAATCCCCGCTGACACCTGGAAGTCTGGCAGAGGCGGATGTCATTATCAGCTGTGTCTGTGTGTGTCGGAGTGGGATGTTCAGTCGAAACAAGTGACAGGAGAGGTGTTGTGCAAAACCAGAGAGAAAGAGAGAGAGAGAAGCAGGATTCAGAGCAAATCGACAGCAGGTCCAGAGGTCAGGCTCAGCCCGTCATAGAATCGTCTGAATTACTTTATCTGTAGCAAACAGATGGTATTTTGGTAGTAAACAGTGTAACTGTAGCCAAAGCATGACGTTAGTCAAAAGGGCATTTCAACACACCTACATAACAGCAGAAGGATCCTTTTTTTTTTTACAATAAAGAAGCTAGAGGATATAACAAGGATTTTAAACATATGAAAGTTCTTAGTGTATGTCAGTCTAATTTACATAATTGAAAAGGAAAATTAACATGTTAGAAATGGCATCTTGGATAACATAGTGCCCTTCATGAAAGCTGATTCATCAGTTATATAGGCTCTCATAGTGGAGCTGCATAATCTGCTGACAGGTTGCTCTAACCTTGTATCTCTCTGTGTATGACTAAGTCTTTTTGTCTGTGTGTTCAATTCAGAGATACCACAAGTCTCCATCACAGTGTAAGCTGAACTAAAATAGTATCTTTGTATTTCTCTGTGTGTTTTAAATTCGATAAATTTGATTTGAATAGGAAAAAACCCCAGTAAAACTGATGAACTGCACACTTAAGAGGTCAGAAAGAGTTTAATTTCTGTACTACCAAATGCGCATCAGTTTCTTTGTTTTCCACATAGTACCAACCGTCTGCAATCCCTGAGCTTTTAATTAGAGGAATCTTAATGAAATGCTAAAGCCATTAGACACCAGAGACTGGTCATTAATCAAATCCCCATATACCTCACTCTGGTTTTCTATCTTTTAGTGTTTTAAGTAGCTCCCCCCTGGTGCTATTTAAATGTAAGATTAGGATGTTCTTATTCTCTACACCAACAGCTGCTGGACATCCGCTATCTGAATCCTTAGGTTTGTCATAGTGTTTTTGTTTTGTTTTTGGGAGGGGGGGCTTTTCTAATAGAAAAAAATACATATTTTGTATTACACTGTAAAATTCTATACATTTTTCCCCTAATAAAAACAGTTAAATGTGAAAAAATATTAAGATTCAGTATTTATATCAAATGTGGTCAAAGTTGTAACAGTGTATTTGGGTAGCAATATGCCATTAGATGGATTTCAGACATCTTCTATCAGGATTTTTAAGATTAAACATCTTGCCGATCCCTAGTCCCAATCTGATGTACCATTAAAGTTAATAAATCCATTCTACAAATACATGCCTTCAAAAACACTTGCTTTAAAGTTTGGTACAATACTCTACATTCAGTCAGTATGACCTGATCAACATTAGCGCAAATGTTTCACACTTAACTCACCAGTGATGTTTCGTAGGCGGCAGTATCAGTTTTTATCAGCGATTAACAACTTTTGGTCCCACCTGGTGGGTTTTGGCCTCAATAAGTTACTCAAATAAAGGGTTAAAAAAGCTAATATAATGATCAAATATCCATATCTTTAGCTTTGGTTTCTGACTTTACACACAGCTACAGTCTTCAATAAGTGAACACCCTGCTGATGAGTTTCTCCACAGTTGGCTGAAGCGCTATGCTAACATTAGCATGATTCCTCCAGGTTTTGATATTAATTGTTGATGATTTATCTTGTAATAAGACAAAAAAACATTAAACTTAAAGAAAAACACGCTCTGAGTTTTGCTAGCCAGACTCAAAAAAAGTTCAGAATTTTCACTGGATGCAACTGAAATAAAATATCTGTCAGTACACCGACAACGGGCACTGGAAGCTGAGTTTAGTCATGGACTCCAAGGGCCATCATTCAAAAATGTATTGAGTGGATCTAACTGGGATCAGGTCATGGTTGTAAATACTTTCTGACTTAGTGTAATACTCTGCATTCACTAACAGTTAAATACTAATGTGTCAGTGTTTTATTATCATCATTAGTTTTAAATATCCAATTCCAAATCTTTAAGTTAAAAATAAAATCACAAAATTACCTTGAATTAATTTTTCTACTTTTTTAAGCGTTGTTGTGAAGTGTTGTTGTTTGTCATTTTTGCCTCATTTGCACAATGAGGCAGAAATGCATAATGTAAAGTAAAAAGGAAGGCCGCCAGAAAAGTTCCACATAATGGGACAGGTGCCAATCGTGCATGCTTCCCGGTCCTTTACTAGTTACCTAAATTGACCAAAGGAGACTAAGTTTTCTAGTATATATATACATATTTCTGCTTTTATTTTTTAATTATGTCAGTTTTGGTCCTCCATATAAAAGCAGCAGGTAGAGGTTAGCAACATTAGAAACAATGTAAACTAGTGAACTGCATGCTTGTAGAAATTGTCTGTTTCCAGTTTTCTGATTAAGCTAACTAGCTAAGCTGTTGGTTCTGGCTTGCTCCGTTGATGTGGGTTTTTTACTTTTTAAGACTTTAAATAATTTCACCTGTCTTTAACAGTTTCCAGACTTTAAAATGTTTTTCTTTTATCAGGTTTAATTGCAATAAACCTTTCCTCATTTCTTCCTCCAGGCTCCTGCTTCTGGGTGGCGGTTCTTGATGGGCGTATTGTGGGTATCGTGGCCGCGCAGGGCCACGAGGACGACAACACCGTGGAGCTGCGACGCATGTCAGTGGACTCTCGCTACCGGGGCAAGGGCATCGCAAAGGCCCTGGGTCGCCGTGTTCTGGAGTACGCTGTGCGCAACAACTACGGCGCCGTGGTCCTCGGAACGACCGCTGTCAAGCTGGCTGCCCACAAGCTGTACGAGTCGCTGGGCTTCTGCAGGACGAGCCAGAGCGAGGACTACAGGCTACCCGGGATGAGCCGCTCGCCGCTGGAAAGGCTCTTCTTTCAGATCCGCCACAGCCGCTACCGCCTGCAGCTCCGTGAGGAGTGAGAGGTGATGGAGAGGGGGGTGGAGAAGGGGGAGATGGAGGGAGAGAGGGACAGAGAGAGCGAACACCCTCCTTCACCTTTGAACCCAACTGCATCCTCTCCTCTGAGAGCTTTTATTTATTTTAAGTCATTGTAGTTCTGTTTGAGTAACCCTTTTACTGGTTCATGGTGAAGTATAATGTTTTTTTTATTGTTACAGTTTTCTTGCTATAGTTTTTGTATTTTATTTTTACACCAAGTATATATATTTTTAAGTTTCATTAACCTAATTTTTGGCGTTCTTATCCCTCCATCCCCATGGGAGAAATCAAACTATGTAGTTTTATTAGACATCTAGCTGGCATCCAAACCAAACACTGTCCAACCTTTGACCCCAGATTATGTGGCTCAGATCGACCCCTCCCCCTCACGGCTCCACAACTCAATGCAACGAGGAATTGCATTCAGCTGCACTGGAGGGGGTCTAATAGAACAGGGCGGGGAAGATAATGGTTTTCTTGAGAGGGAAGTCAAACAAAAAGAAAGTGATGGATTTCATTCACATTCATAAGCAGCCCTGGTAAAAATGTGTACAAAAAGCCCATCTCTAACAATGTTGCCGGAGTTACTTTAAAATAGTAATCTGATCATGGAGTACTGATTACTCCTTCCAAAAGTAACTTAGTTATTTTAGAGAGTATTTTAAAAGTAACTACATTAGATTACAAGTTACTTTATTGGTTTATTCAGCAGCTGCCAGTAACACTTCCCACTGCCTCAATATAAAAATAAGTGCATTTTAACAGTACATGCCCAAATATAATTGCTTTATAACCTTGCACTGAAACAAGCAGCAGGCTGTGTCAGGGCGCTTTCACATGGTACGGGAGTCCGTACTCGGGTACGGTATTTGGTCAAAATCCACTTATTTCGTACCATGTGAACACAGACTGTACCGTGCCAGAATACGGCCAGAGAGACCTGCCTTGGAGGTAGTATCCGAGTCCAGGTACGAGCGGCCACGTATCATGTGAACACAACCCGTACTCTGGCCGTACTCAAGACAATAGACGCGCTCCATGCGGAAATGAGGACACCGCCGGCCGAAATTACAGAATCACCTCGCGTCCATACAAATACCAAAACAACGCGATTCAAGCATCCCACAGCAACACAGCAGGTTACAAAACGGCGGGTTTACTACAACACTCACCCTGTAGATGGCTTCAGGTAGCAGCTGACCAGTAGACCAGTTTGTTTACATTCTAGCCTGTGGCTCGTTTTATGACGTCGGTACTTCTCACTCCCTTGTTTGTTGGAGAACTAAGACTTATTTGTATACCGCCACCTGCTGTTTATTTGTAGTAAAAGAATGAATCCCAATACGGGCAGAGATCCGTGCCATGTGAACAGAAAAAATTAGCATTTTCTCTGGCCGTTTTCTGGTACGGCCACACATGTGAAAACGGCCTTGGACACTGCATGTACTACTGAAGAGTTCCACTAGGAGGCAGAGTACAGAACTTAGTCTGACCAGAGTGCCAGATTGTTAGGGTAGAAACAATACAAGCATGGTGACCGTAGAGGAGATAATCAGCTGTTTAACTTTTAGATTACGAGAGTAAAAGACGGCAGCATTGTCGTAGACCATGTTTACCACTATTGTTGCTTGTTTTCCTAACGCTTTTGCAGCCGTTCACGCAGTGTACCAAATATATTGTTTAGCTTAAGAAAATCACAAAAATAGTAATGTATGGAATATAACAGTAACATGTTAAATTAGTCGTTACTGAAAGCGTGTTCACATTAAGAGTAACGCGTTACCGGCATCACTTATCTTTAAAGTAAATGTCGTTCACAATTTTTTTATTTCTCGTGCGCTCCCAAACTATTGCCATACAAACAGTGTAAAAATGGTAGAGGTTGCTTTTAGATTTTTTTCTTTTAGTTTTGTCAGCCTGTTTAACCCTCACACAAGGAAACGGGAAGTCGTGGACTACCAAATTCTGAATTTCTAAACAAACGTATAAAATAAAAACGTATTTTTTGATAACAATTGTTAGGAGGGGCAATAATTATGGTGATTTTGTTAAAAACAAGTATTTATTATCGCTTAAGTTTGTTTTCTCTAACGCATCTTTACCAGGGGTGCCAGTAAGTGTGGAACACACTCATACTTTGTGTGTGAGTGGTGAACAGACTAATGTAACACACACAGAAGTCATTTGACAGCTGGCCTCTGTCTCAAGAAAACCATACTGAAGCTCAGCGAGAGCCGATTCCTGCAGTGAGAGTTAAGGACAACAGGATGGCCACCAGAATGTGCTCAGTGCATCCTGCAGACGCAGTGAATCTTTCTTAAACATTTGTCCCTGTAGTCCTTCCAAACACAGTTAAACTTGGCCTCCACTTGGTTTTAATTTATTTGATCAATGAACTCTTGTTTCAGCTCTCTGGAGCTGTGGATGGGTCACTGGTTTAAGGTGCAGGTTAGGGTGAAGCTTTCTCACTCGGCGCTTGAGTCTGTGTGTGTTCGTGTGATTACTGAGAGCTTGTCATGTCGTATGTATGTGGATTCACGAGGCCAGTGTGGTTTACACCAAGCCTCTAGAGTGAGTGAGGAATATTCTTTGGCTAAAAGTCAAGTATCTAACTCAAACTACTTTATATGTGCGCTTATAAATTGTTTACTGATGAAATCAAGTTGAACTCTAACATTTTGAATACGTTAACAGCCTAACTGGGAAATTTGTAATTTTCTAACTTTAACAAAGCTCCACGTTTAAATATGCAAATTTCACTGTCAAAACTACGACAATGACTAAGTAGCTGCAGTCTACTCTTAATACACATTCAGGTTATTGGGAAAAACACGACTACTAGCAATACTATGAAATGTACAGTACATGACTGAGCACAAATTACAAACCCGTCTTAGAGCCCATGTATTGGCATGAGCATCCCTTCTGTTTTGTGTGTTCATACTGTGTGTAGAGCTGAAAACTCTTGTAGCAAATGTCGAAGTTTCTCTCGTTCCTGCTTACTCCGACCAAACAACAACCAGCAGCAGATTCAGCAATCCATGACTCTGAGCCTAAGTTGTGTCATCAAGCTGTTTTATAATGTTAACTGTACAGCAAAACATAACAAAAAAAAGCACATAAGAACAAAAAACGGGGTAAAAAAAACATGAACTGTCATAAATCAGCACCATAGCTCACTTTCCTTCCTATTCATAAATCTGACTGCAACCCTGGGCTGGACCAAACAGCCCATCACCCTATCCACTCTAGGATCCCACCCATAACCTTCCTGTCTCTGCATGCGTCCCCCGAAGCCTTGCTGCAAAGCTTTAATTTCGTCATTTCAAGCTGGTTGGACCAGTCCAAGACCTGGTCCCCAATCAGAGGTCAAGGTGACGCCGCCTCTGCAGCGAGGGGACCGGCTGGCGTCAGGTTGCACATGATGTATGGGTTGTGTGTGCGTGGGTGTGATGCGGAGAAGTCGGACACAGAGAACGACAGACTTTGCGTGCGTGTGTGGTTAGGAGTGCGTGTGTGGTTAGGAGTGAGGAGGAGGTGCGGATATGTAGGTTGCGCTTACCGGCTGTGGCGCTGCCTGGACGACGTTATGCCCGCCAGCTCACCAGCTGCAGAATGCAAACAGCAATGCAAGTGTTGCATGCATCTGTACCCAGTGTGTGTCCTGTGCCTGCCCTGGAAATGCACAGGAGGAAGAAAAAAAACAACAACATATGTACTATATAAAATATATAAATATATATAAGAGAAATGCGCTTTTTTAAAATTAAACATATGAAATAAAGGTGTTTCTTTAAAAAAAATAAAAGAATAACTGTACCATCTGCATGAAATGTGTCTTTGAATGCAAATATAACTTTAAGGCGAGGAACTCTGACCACATGGCTAACGGCTGAAGGAAAAACTTGTTTACATTATTTTAAAACGGTCCAAACTATCTGTAATTATTATTACCACCAGCCACAAGTACTAAAAATCTCATCTAGACGCTGTATCTCACATCTAAAGGGTTTGCCTCGTTTTAAAGCACTCAGAGTAAATCTAGCACTTTCTGAGGGAGAAGAAAGTTTGTTTCCTTCGTCTTTCTTCCGTTAGACCAGCTTTAAAACTTTTAGAAGGCATTTGACCATGGTGCAAAAAGCACAAATTACAAAATCCTGTAGATGTTTACAAAACTAGATGCACCAGCGGACCAAAGTAAAAGCTGCACTCCGAGTCCAGCGCATTTCATTGTCTAAAACCTTGTACCTGTTTACCTTGGGCATGGGCCGGTATGAGATTCTCACGGTATAACCACTGCATCACAGCGTCTATACGAAACAATCAAAAACTACAATATCTCACATCATTTAACTCAGAAATGCACCTATTATTCTTACTGCTGCGGAAATGATAAAATATACATATATATTGATTATAATGTCAACTATAAGATTTATGATTTTGATATGAAAACCTTTGCAAAAATACGGAATAAACACCTCTTAGTTTTAGTTGTATTTTTTAAATGCTTGTCGAGTGAAGAGGTAAACCTGGGATCCTAATTAGTCAGGCTCTTTGCTCCGGGAGAAATGACAGTCAGCTGCTTAACAAAGACCATTCGTAGCTTACTAACTTACTAACTGCAGTTTTAAAACAGTATCAGTGAAAAAGAGGAATTGTTTCCACATTATAACTATCCAGAAACCTTTATAAACAATTTTCTGTTACTAGTAAGCGAAGGAAAAGAAAAAGAGCCTAGGTTTCATAAAGCTGACAAGCAGTGCTCAGCAAAGCTTTAGGAAGGATATTGTTATGTTACTCTATGTCTCAGAGACAGATGGAGAAAGCTGTGACTTCACCGCTTCCTCTGGCATTTAATTTGTTGTAATGATGGAAACATTTAGTGATTTTAGTATCTTACATGTTTTTAAATCCTTGGTATACCCCAGATAGCTGTAACTGGCCCATGCCTACATTTCAGCTGGTCTTGAATTATACATAATTTTCCACGATGATTTTTGTTAGCATTATACCAAAAATGGACATGAAGCTGACCTCAGATTGCGCTCGAATAACCTGTTTCATATCTCAGCAGCTAAAGGGACTTCTTCTCAGAAAACCCCCCTTTTTTGTTTAAGCCGTGTGAAATGAAACTCTTCGATCAATATTCTCCTGATTTCCCATTGAACTCAAACTCTACTAAACTAAATACAGTGATATGCAACATGTTAGAGTCACAGATCAGTTTAAGCGTCACAGTAATTGGACGGTGCCAGACAGCAGCAGTGGGAGGTTAATGGCGCTGACAGATGAGGTCTCCTGGACGGCTTACTTTGATGCAGATGATAGGGTGTTTCAGAAACAGAAACGCTTCAGTGCTGCTGCTGTCGTTTTCCATTTTCCCCACAAGATTTAAAAACTCTTTCACACGTTTTGAGAGAAACCATTCATGCTGACAAACATATTACGAAAGTAACATCACTGGACTCAAACATGTGGACTGCATGGCTTAAACTAGTTTAAGGGCAAAATTTGACCCCTAAAGAAAAAGTGCACTGATTGTACTATAATGCATTTACCAATGGTCTGAGCAATGTGTGTTTTCTACTTCACGTGAATGCTTTGCCCTGTGAAGTCTCACCTCTTGTGAAGACTTGCATATCTAATGTTAGAATGTAGTGACTTGTATTAAACATCAGTGTTAGCCAACATATGCCGTACATTGAGTAATGCTCCATTCTTTTTAAATATTCTGCTGATGTACAATCCAGAAAGAAAAAAAAAGATTTTATGTTGTATTTTTCTGTTCAAGATGTTTGGGTCGGCATATCTCTGTTGGAGAAGCTGGGGGGAATCTCTTTTAGTTTCTTTTTTCATTTGTTTCTTAAGCAGCCACACTATGTTTAAAATGCAAAGTGATGGAATATTTGTACCTGTGATCAGTTTTCTGTTGGTTTATTAATGAAGAAAGCTCTTATTATTCTAAACTGCACTAATGTACGGACTCTGTGAGTTGTGGCGTTGTTGAGCAACATCATTAGTAACTAACCGTCGCTGGTATGAATGTAAGCTATCAAGGTTTCTTTTTTTTTTTTAAATCTCTGCCGGTTGCCATTTATTTTTTTACTTTTTGAATGAACAGAGTTGTTGGAAAAGGTTGAGAGCACCTGATGGTTCTTTCAATAATCAAGCACCCATTGATCAGCATTTTGAGTGACTGTAAATAGCTGTAGCTCTACCAACTGCTTTTTTATTCTTAGTTACCCTTTCAGCCTTGCCAGTTCGGACGGATCGCGGGGAAAGCTCGACCTAACGAAGAGGACGATGAGGGAGTAAATGTGCCAACATTGGCAGTGAAAAAAGGGGGGCTTTGTTGGGGTCAGCGCTGACTCCCTCCCTCCCTCCCTCCCTCTCTCTCTCTCTCTACTGCTGTAGAGGACTCTGGACTGAAGCCACACGTTCCAAGAACGCCCAAAGCACTTGTAGCACAACTGTGTCCTGTTTTGCTGTTCCTGTACACTTAATGATTTTTTTGGCTTTTTTTCTCAACGTTTCAAATGAAGGTTAAGGATGATGCTTCTCTTCCTCCTCAGTTTTCAGCTGTACGTATCATAAGCAGATATTTAGAGGGCTAAACAGGCTATTGCTTTTCGTGGAGGTAAAGATTTGCCAAAGGTGACAGTATTGTGACGTACAAAGAGTATTAATACTCCTTGAGCTTTTCTAGGTTTTGCCACTTTAAAAACCCTATATTTGTTTTATTTCCAGGGTATTTTATGAGAAAGATGTCCACAAATAAGTGCGTATTTGATAAGTTACATACTTTTCTCAATGTTTAACAACTCTGTGTTGTCCACTAATATTCATCCCTCAGTCAGCACTTTGCAGAGGAACTTTTTATTGCAATTACCAGTACAAGGCTTTTGTGGACTCTACAAGTCTATAAACTGAACTTCCCCATCTGAAAGGTGTGATGACAGGCGTTCTTTAGTCTTCATGCTGCTATTCATTTACCAATATTCTCAAAGAACCTTCTGAGGGCTTTACAGAAAGGCTGGGAAAACCTGGGCATCAGAGAAAAAAGGTGCAAAATACTAATGTATGCCACACTTTTTTAGATTTTTCTACTCTGTTTTGTTCCTCCGCATAAAATACAACAAAAAATACATTGCAGTAAGGAATTTTAATGTGGCAAAATGCAGAAAAGTTCCAGGGATGTGAATTTCTTTCTGAGGCACTGTAAATGCTGCATTTCTTCCCTGACGTTATGTATATTTTTTCGTACACACTTAAACAATTATGTTGGGGTTTTCTTTGGTAAGAATTCCTGCCCATGTGCCATTTAATCAAGCAATAAGTACAACCAGATAAAACATGGAAGTAATGATTCTCTACAGATTTATCGTAACATCCTTTTACTGCACCTATTCCTGTGGCACAGACGCCAGCAGAATATTGGCAATGACTACCCATTATATCAGCCTGAAGGGGAGATTGTAAAGTGTCTTTCTTGTTTTGTATTTATTTATTTTTAACTCAAAACTGACTACCACAGGTGTACCTCTGAATAATTGTAAAGATGCCAAAAAGAAATGACAGAAGAGGGATGCTAAAGAACAAACAGCTCAAGCAGACATGAGCAGGAAACGGTGCAGCTGCTCTGAAAGTGTTCTCTGCTGTAATCTCAGCTCTTATACTCCCGGGTAATTTACTCCACCAAGACAACTGAACAAACCGTCTACCATGCAGATGTTTACTACAAGTGAGACAAACAGTATTTCTTTAAATCTCCTTGTTAGTAATTGTAAAGTATATTTTAATGTAAATAGCACTTTGGGTCATTTTTACACCTTTTTTAACTGTGAATATGGGGTTAAAATTTATATAAAATATATTCACAAATGGTTTCAGAGCCTCAACAGTGGTGCGGGTGCTACCTCACTGCAATCCCATCATAAGTGACAGAAAACACATTCAGAGGCAGCCGTATGCACCATCTTAGCCGTGGTCCTGTAACCCAACCTTTTCCCCACTCTGTTGGGCTAGGCCACGGCCTCTTCTCTTCATGCCTGTCTGCTTGAACTCTGCAGACGAGTGTCAAAGCTCTGGAGGCAGAAGCTTAGTGTGCTTGTGGCTCCGGACCGAAACGTGTAGCTGCATAACGCTGCTGTGATGCAAATGCACTCTGTGGCCCGGAGCGCTGTCGTGGCTGTTGTCCGTTACCAGGAAACCAAGCCGCACAAAGCACAGCAGGGGACAGATACACAGCAACGCTGTGGGGAGGCAGGCTGGTCAGCCATGATACACGCCTGGAACCGATGAAGGGATTGATGTAGGACACCGGCCAAAAAGAATGTTTAAAAGTTTAAAACAGAGAACGGAGGGAAGGGACTAAACAGTGGCTCATTGGTGCGCATGGTTGAGGAAAGTAGGGTGCAAGCTGCTACCAGCGATGTCTTGGAGATGGTTCACACCTAACGTGCTAAACCAAGCATTGCCCATTTAGCGATTCCCAACATGATGGGAAAACAAGTAAAGAGGCAGTAAAACGCCTTGAAGGCATTGCTGGTTCCATGTCTTCCCCAACCTCAGTAAAACTGGACAGGAAACCTGATTTTTTTCGGGGTCTGTTAGCCTTCAGCTCCCTTTGTGTCATTCCTTTGACAGAATGCTGTATTATCACACCAGGATTGCTATTATTATTGTGACTTTACCCCATTTCTTTTATACCAACAACTGGGACATTGTATAGATGTAAAGATTGACTGAAAGATGACTGAAACATGGTGTATATATGCTGTATCGATTAAAGACAATGCATTGAGCTTTTACATTCTTGAATTCGTCAATCGGGTTTTATTTTAACTACAAAGATAAAGAGGCCAGAGAATAATCTGAGGAACTGATGGATATGTAGAACAGAGAACTAGTAGTTAGAATAGAATATAACTTTATTGTCTGTTCCAAAAGAGCAGAAATTTTACTTTCAGTACGGCTCAAATCAATCAGTAAAAACACACACATCATTACAAATATCACATTCCTAAACATTTTATAAGTAAGAGCGCAGTAAATAGTTTCCATGTTTTGGTCAGAGTTTGGCTTAATGTAAGAGACTTCATTGATCTCACAGTGGAGAAATGCACATGTTGAGTAAGAAGTTTATTTAATATTTATTCATTTTTACTTGGAGGTATAGAAAAGAACTGAATGGTCCCCAGATGTTTCAGAAAATGGTCCTCGCAATCTTAGAATATTACATGAAATAAATAAATCAAGGATTTTACAGTAAATAGAAAAATGTCAGACCTCTGAAAAGTATAATCATGCATATGTACCCAGTACTTGGTTTTTGCCCCTTTTGCTTCAATTACAGGATCAATGCAGCGTGGCATGGGTGCTATCAGACTGTGTCACTGCTGAGGTGTTATGGAAGACCATGACGCTTTAATAGCTGCCTTCAGCTCTTCTGTATTGTTCGGTCTTCCATTCTATTCTCTATGGGGTTCAGGTCAGGCCAGTTTGCCGACCAATCAAGCACAGTAATCCCATCATGGTCATTAACATAGGTTTTGGGAGTGTGGGCAGAGGCCAAGTCTTGCTGGGAAATGAAGTCAGCATATTCGTAAAGCTTGTCTATAGAAGGAAGCATGAAGTGCTCCAACTTCTCCTGGTAGATGGCTGCGTTGACTCTGGACTTAATGAAGCCCGGTGGACCAACAGCAGCAGATGACATGGCTCCGCGAATCAACACAGACTGGAAGCTTCACACTGGACTTCAAGCATCATGGATGGTCTTCCTCTCCATTCTTCCTCCAGGTTCTGGGACTTTGGTTTCCAAATGAGATGTGAAAATAGCTCTCATCAGAAAAGAGGATTTTGGACCACTGAGGAACAGACCAGCAGCAGCTTGAGAAGAGAAATAGGACATTTGAAGCCCATGTCCAGGATCCGTCTCTGTGTGGTGGTTCTTGATGCACTAACTCCAGCCTCAGTCCACTCCTTGTAAAGTTCTCCAATACTTTTGAATGGCATTTTCCTGACAATCCTCTCCAAGCTGCGGTCATCCCTGCTGCTGGTACACGTTTTTCTTTCACACTTTTCCATAAAACTTTCTTTTAATGTGCTTTATGCAACACTTCAGGTTGCACTCAACTTCTTTGGCAATTACATGAGGCTTTACCTCCTTATCGATGGGGTCATTGATGGTTCTGTACAAATGTGAGGTCAGCAGTCTTCCCCAGGATTGTGATTCCTACTGCAGGTGGTTTGGATTAATTATCTGATTAGAGTTTGAAACATTGAGCCTAAAATATTAAACCTTTTCACAATATTCAACATTTCTGAGTTTTTTAATTTGAGGTTTTCATAAACTTTCCAAAAGTTTTCCAAACTCCTACACACAAAACGCTACGTCTGGTGGAAAACTAATCCTGTACATCAAAGCGAACACACCATCCCTAAAAGGAACATGGTGGGCACAGCATCATGTTATGGGATGCTTTTCTTCAGAAAGGACAGTCAAACAGATCAGAGCTGATAGTAAGCTGTTCAGAGCTAAATACTCCACAATCCTGGAAGAAAACCTTTAACATGTTGAAACCCTTGAGACTAGGGTGGAGTTTACCTTCAAGCAGAGCAATGACTCTATACATACAGCCAGAGCTAAAACAGAAGGGTTTAAAATCAAGGAATACTTTTGCAAGACACTCTACATACTAACTTGTAATATCTATTAAATGTAGTAATAATACTTTTCCTGTGTTGGATAGAAAAGAAAATGTTTCAGTGTTTGATTTAAAGCCAAGAATTTTTATTTCACAATGAACACAGCTTTTATAATTGTTTGTTTTATTTCTGTGCAATTCTGAAAAGAAAAACCCAGTTCCACAAGTGCCTAGATGCACATACCGGTCTCACGCCTCTCCTTCAATAGAGGCAGGGTGAGGGGCCAGAACACTTAAACCAGTGAACAATGAAAGAATAGAGGGCCAGATTTCCATAACACTATCCTCTGCTCTTGCTATGAACGACTTGTGAGAAAAACGTTTCTCACTTCAGATTTAAATCACACTTTTAACATTAGAAAACAAAGGAATAATTAAAAATGATTAAATATGTCTACGATTAGTTCAATATCTAAAAAAAAATTTGGTCTGGCAATTCATTTTTCAAGGCTAATTAAGGGGCCAGCGGAAAACTGAGATATAAAAGAGAGTCTTGCTGAGACTGTCAGACAAAAAGAAATTCGGTCAGTGTGCCAGATAGCAGATGAATGTGTGAGCATTTGTGGAATGTGTGAGAGTGAAAGAGAGCAAGGCAAAAACAATACAAAAAGGGAGAGTGGGCTTGAGCCAAGTGAGCTGATAAAAGATGAGCCAGAGAGAGCAAAGAAATTGATTCTTTAAGAGGAGAAAAAATTAGATCAGCTGCTTTAAATCATGTTAACACATGCAACGAAGGGTAAAATTTGATTGGAAACTGGATAAAACAAAGATTTCATGGTGTCTGCTGCCTAACAAGGCAGGGATTCCTCTTAGATAAACGATTACGGAGTACAGGCAGACAACAAAAAGTGTTTGGTTAAATTTAAAGGCACAACTAACAACCAATTTTAGGAACCAATGAGCATGGAGCCCTCTTTTAAACATGAAAATTCACCTTGGTAACGAGGCAAAGGAAACATTTCTAGTCCTAACGAGATGTACAGTATGTGTGTGCGTGGAAATGTGTGGGAGAGCAGGAGGAGGTGGACAAGGGATCTTTTCTGATGAGAGAGAGAGAGAGAGAGCAGAACTGGTCCAATCCAGTCAGCGGTTGCCCCCAGAAACAGAAAGAGTGGAGGCAAGAACCAGGAGATGCAGCTGCCTGGTTTCCATAGCAACGTGGATGCTGGTCAAGTGAAGAAGGAGAGAGAAACATAAAAGCTGAGAGGGATGAACTGGATAAGGGACTAAGAGATGGTCAAAAGATGGATAGGTGACAGAAAAGCCGAAGGAAATACTAGGAGCATAAGAAACTAGGAGCTAAGATAATTAATGTTTGTGGTGGAGGTGGAGAGGGCAAACAGGAAGCTGGAGTTCAGGAGACAGAAGGTGGAATGTGAAGCTCTGACATAGATCCCCAGGACTTGCCAATGGAGACTGCCACCTTCAGGGGCACCTGGGAAACACACATAGGAGAAGTAATGGCATTAGTGCATCGGCATAGACGTGTATAGCATCAGTATTTAATGATTTTCCTTCCCTCCTATTTCTCTTCCCACACTCACAGCAGTAACAAAACCAACAACTACTACAAATACTCCTCCATTGGGTTCAGCAGGATTTGCAAAAAGTATTCATACCCCTTGAGTGTAGGGCTGCAGCTATCGCTTCTTTTTGTAATCGATTAATCGAGCAATTTATCGATTCGATTAATCGATCAATCGGATAATTTTTTAACGTTTTTAAATAACCAAAACAAATCATGCATAACGAAAATTTTGTAACCGTAAAATGATCAAGCATTTGCCTTTTATTTCTCAAAAAAAACCCAGAGAACTTCAACTCCAACATTTGGCTCCAAAACTAAGCCCATTTATTTATTTGACCAAATAACAGTCAACTCCAATAAGGTGAGTCAACAAACTAAACAGTCCATCTACTTTTTTGTGAAAAAGCTTTTGTGAAAAGTTGTAATGTTTGTGATTTTCTTCTTCGCCAACCACTTAAATTTTTTGCAAAGCAAGCAGAGTTTGTACTGCTTGTACTGCTGTGGTACGCCAGCTCTACTTTGCAGTAAATACACTGTACTTTGTTCTCTTCTTTTGTTAGAATGTAACGGTCTCAAACTTTACAAATTTTCTGCCGTTTATGGGCATCTTTACTCTCCGACATTGTGCCAACTAAATTCAAAATGGGTCACGCTAGTTGTGTGCTTGGCGTAGGTGCGTCCAATTCAAAGGTCCGTGTGGAACAAGATCCATGCGCGTATAGTGCATAGGAATTTAATGAGGCTTCGAGGCAGAGTTTTTGCATCAAGCAATTTTTGGAATCGAGTAAATCGAGTTACTCGACGAATCGCTGCAGCCCTACTTGAGTGTTTATCTAACAATTCCTTTATATCTTCAAACAGTGACTGTATTTTGTCCAGCATAAAGGAAAACTAGTTTCCATCCACTAATCAATTAATTATCACTATGTATTGCTCTATGACGCAACGCCCTGATAGAATATCAGATGTTTGAATTGTCACAAAATATAACAAAGTTCAAGGAGGTATGAAAACTTTAGTATTAAAGTCATGATCCAATTTTTCCTTAATAAAAAAAATAAATAATAGAAAACATGCATCTCTAAAGAGTTTGCTCTCAAGGCAACAAAAAGTAACATTTTTACTCAACTAGTCATTAAACTCAGTCACTAAACAAGCTCAAGAACTGGATATTGTCGCTTCACCCACTTTAAGACAGACTCCTAGATGGGGGATGTGCTGAAGGGACTCCATGGTGCTTCTCACCAGAGCTGCACATAACACAAGTCAAGAAGAACATCCAAGAAAACAATTATTTAGACTCCATTCATGTATTTGCTCTCTAAATAGCTGGCCTACAGGATCTGCCTAAAAAGATCATAGATGAAGGGACGGTGAACTGATCTAGCCGAAACCTTTTCAGTCACTTTGGGTTTGATGATTAAACTTTTTTATGGCGTCAGACTTGTTTCAAATGTAGAGAGAGCAATTTTCTCAACAAAATGAGCCTAAAACAGATTGGGGAGAGGGTAATCATGAGTGCAGGACTTTTCTAACAGGGGGTATACAATCACATTTTTTCCTCACATTTCCAAAATGTTCTCACTTTCAAAACAATTTCTCTCAGGTTGTTCCTTCCTACTCTAGTTTATCCCATATGAGCCCTCTCGCAGCCAGATTTCTCCAGGAGTGACGTCACACATCCAGACTGGATTAAATGATGCACAATCTTACTTCTTGTGTTTATGCTCTGCTTTTACTGTTACATTAAAAAGAAAAGCGTGCTCATTTTCTCAGAATGCAATTTCAGATTTTAATGTGATTTCTTACAAAGTGACCTATTATTGTTACAGTGTAATTTTCTAATGCAAAACAGTAATTCTTTATTTTAACCTATTTATTTCCAGAGATTTCTAAGTCATTTTTGCAATGGTTGACCCATGAGATCCTATCTGCAGTTTGATATTCAATTGTTCTATTTACCCACATAGAGAAGGAAAATTTGAATGTGTAAAAATCAAAAGTCTTCTTTAAGTAAACAGAATATGAGGGGGTTTACAACAATCGCATTTATTCACAGGAAGGAATTTATTTCTTTTTTTTCATTTTATTTGTCAATCTTAAAATATTAATGTGAAAGACAGAATGTAAAAAAAACATTCAGAGAAATCTAAGTATATGATTTCTAAGCATGTTGGTACTTATTTTCTGGATCGTTATACAAATAAATTCTTTGAAAATCATACAATATTATTTCCTGGATTTTTTTCAACATTCTGTCTCTCACAGTTGAAGACTAACTATAATAAAAATCACAGACCTCTCATCTTTTTAAGTGGGACAACTTGCAGAATAAGTGGCTGCTAAATACGTTTTTGCCCCATTGTAATTTTCTTTTAGGGATACATAAAGTAGAATTCAATTCACAAATATTTTTAATAAATATAAATATTTTTCATGTATAGCACACACAAAGAGGTATTATAAGAAGGGTTGAATGTATTATTTTTTAAGACAGATGAGCATTTTTTTCTTTGAATTAGTGTGTACTTCTAAGTGAAACTCGTTTACCTGCAAACTGCTCCACCTGAGAGTCCTCCACCTCATAAAGAAGCTCATCATGAAGCTGTGCTAAAAGCCTGCAGTCACATAAGTAATCAGAAACACATAAAACCCTAATAAACAGCTACACATGATAGCAAAGAAGTGCTTTATAAATTAACCAGATGGAATGCTGTAGTACAGGCATGTTTACTTTACACATTGCTATGCTAACACATGATCTGACTGATAAAGTTGGCTGATGCTTCAAGTGTGTTTACTCGAGCTGAATGTTTGGCAGTGGCACGGCAGAACTCAGTCTCAACTAATTTAGCTGGCTGAGGAACCTGTTAGTGTTCTGGTGTGTAACACCCAGTCAGATCAGCTCCAGTGAGACAACAAGACCTCCTGGAGACAAATGAAGCTAAGATCCAATGTACATTTGATTACTATTGGGTCTTTATACAGCTAGGACATTTTCTAGAACATTTTCTAAGGTAATACTTGCGATATCTAGATTTTTGATCAATACTAAGCACAATTCATATATATATATATATATATTTAAATACATATATATATATAAATACATATATATATATATATATATATATTTAAATACATATATATATATATATATATATGTTATAAGTTGTTGGTACCTGGCAGAGAGTGAGCCGGAGGAGACTAGGTTAAAGATCGTAATCATAGCCATCTTACAGAGATCAGCAGCTGAACCTGCATTTAGATAAAGCACACAAATACACTTGTTGTTGTATCTCAGAATTCAGCAGTAAACATTTCAAAGTCAAAGGGTAATTTTTCCTTTGTGCACAAATTGGTTAAACGCACAAATACATTTACTAAATGTTTTAATTTTCATCAAAATTGATTAAAATAAAGTAGAAAACACTCCCAGGAAGTTCTGGAGTCATCTCAAACCACCACTCAGTGTTTAAAGCATTGCATTAAATGATAACCAACACATTCTCACTCCCAACTCTTCATATATGGATGGATGGTCAGGCTCCCTCTGCGTCACATAATCACCACCTCTCGTCATTTTTTGACGCGCTGGGTGCTCCCGTTGAATGTTATAGAGACCCCTAGACGTCAGTAACGGACGACATGTGGAGGACAAGGAGTCCTTACTTGCTTTCTTGTTTAAAATAAACTATTTTTGTCCTTCTGTGACCTTAAGGTTAGAACATAAAACTTGTGGGTTGGTTAAAATTGGTTAGATAACTCAATGTACAGTATGCTATGCTAGATTGACCAGCTCTGAAAAAAATAAATAAAAAATTAGATGTTTAATATAAATTACCACAACCATACAGCTATTAGCCGGCTCTGAACGTGTCAAAAAATGACATGAGGGGGGTACCCCACGCATCATTTCTTGACGCGGAGGGAGCACGTCCATTTAAGAAGAGTTGGGAGTGAGAATGCGTTGGTGATAACGTATAGGATTGATACCATTATTTAAATAAAGGTGCAAAAATTACGTAATTTACAAAAACATATCTTTAACTTGAGCTCAGACTTCTTTTTTGGTTAAATCTAACGGTACAACACACAAATGGAGATACAGACATTTTTTTTTGTACTGTCAAATGATATAACAAAAAATTTGAGAGAGAAGCACCTGATAAGAAACTTGTTCTGAATATAAAAAAGCATCTAAAGTATTAGGAAACAATTGGAAAACCAATAATATTCATTGTCCACAGACAGCTTAGTGAGGTCAGCCTGTAATTGCTACCTGTCTACATTTTGTGTTAGGATTTTTTTCTATCTGGAATATTTCTCTGTCGCCCCTGGCAATTATCTTCTGCAATGGTCAGGCTTTACCTAATGAACCTGTAAAAGCCAAAGACATCTAGAATGATGGACTGATGACATCATTTCAGGCATTTAAACGTGTAATACATCCTGGAGGCGCAGATAATTTTCTGTAAATACTTTTAATGACATTCAGGCCTTTTCCATATTAAATAGGAAGCCTAATGCTAACCATTGGAACAGATTGGAACTGGCACTGACTGGTGGTAAAAGTATCAGAGATCCTACCTTGAACCACAAAGTTGACGGCCTGCCTCTCAGCCTGCATGCGGATCCCCCAGTCTGGGGAGTTGATGTTGGGAAGGTTACGTCGGCGACCCATTAAAGATACCACATAACCTTAAAAAGCACAATTTTTTTTTACAAAAAATAAGTTTTATAATGTATTAATAACTACTACTAACTCTAAACAATAATGTCAATATTAAATATGGTGTTCCTCAGGGTGATGCGTGGTTTAGAGGTAAGTCAAGTGTCACACATACAGCCATCTAGGGCTCAAATCCAGGGAACTTTACTGCATGTTTCACCCATTCTCTGTCTGACAATTTCCTCTCTGAATACTGCAAATTAAGGCCTCTGGTGCCAACAACAACATAATAACACATAGTATTCCCAACATCGACAAAGAAGGGCCCTCCGAAAATGTCCCCCGCTCCCTCCAGACCCACCTCTACAATTGGGTACGTGCAGCACCTGTGAATTTACAGGATCTCATTGTGTACTTTGTTAACAAAACATTGTATTGATTTGCTTTATTAAATATATGACCGTCTTACCTCTTCAACAGAAATACCACCAAAGCTTTGTCGGTTGTGAAGTCTGTTAAGACTCGAAGTGAAAAACATCTCTGATGTAAATCCTACTGCTGTCTCTAAAAGCGTTTTTCCGCGTCAACCTTTTCTTTGGTTTTCTTTCTGAAGTTGATGTAGCCCTCGATAGCCGGGGAATGGCTAACTCTTTAGGAGAAGGTTGCTATAACTTCTACATGACTGCTTTCTGCCATTATGGCATCTGTAAATAGGAAGATTTGGAGGGTTCTGCGCGGGCGGCCCATTCTTTACAGGTTGATGTGATGCACAGGCACGTTGATTGTCAGTCAACAAGGAACAAACTTGAATTCTATTGGCTGAAAAAATTTCACCACTCAGTGTGAATCGCATAGGGGTCTATGGGAGGAAGGAGGGACATTAGAGTAGGGATGGGTATCGTTTAGGCTTTATACGATACCGATGCCAAACCTGTATTTTTGAAATGGGTCCAGAGCTTAAATGGTGCTTGAAACGGTGCTTAAAGAATGGAAAACATACAAACTTCATCCAAAAACTCTGTACAACAATGTATAAAATCCCCCCACAAACGACATACATTTTAAATGTCTAATTAATGTTTTGCCGCTTAGATTTACTCACAGTGGTATTAGTAACTTTGTAGATCAGCCTGTGTAGGGCGTTGTCATGGTAACGGCTGTAACAGGTGTTGTTAAGCTAGTGAGTCTTTTATTTTTCAGTTCATACCATTTGCCACCATCCACTCCATTATAAACCTGTATTTTCACAGCAACACATCTCCACAACTTTTCAATAGCCTCTCATAGTGACACACTTTAACTTTGACTGTGACATTCCAGCCAGCACTTCATTTCTGGCAATCGATAATTAGTAGAAATCATCAAGAAAAGCCCCTGGTGTATCTTTCTCCGTCAAAACAACCTCTACCATGCTATATTTGCTCATTTGTGAGGTGCGTTTAAATTGCACGTACTATTTCTGCCTTCACATCAATGTCCGTGAACTGTGTTTTTTTTCCAGTAGGTAAATGAGGTTTGTTTGTCAAGCATTAGCATCCATACAGTTGTGCTGCTGGAAGGTGAACCTTCAGTCTTTTGCAATCTCCAACTAGTTTTTATTCCAAGAGACAGGTTTTGTAGAAATGTACTCTGGGGAAGAAACATATGGCTACTAGGACTGCACAATATATTACATATTCCATTATGGCAACACCTCTGTACTGCTTGGAGTGCAATGTAAATGTTAGTTAATTATTTAAGTAAGTATTCTGGCTCTCTATATCAGCAGTATCTTTGGTGAAAGTTGTTAAAGGCAGAATAAATTGTTTTACAAGCTAAAAAGATCAAATCATTAGGTAACTACATTAGGTATGTATTTATTCATTTATCTCAACTAATATTGATATTGCAACATTCATCAAAATTTTAGTACATCGCATATTTTTCAAAAACTGCCCAGGATTATTGTCCACAGCATAATGCTACCACCACCGTGCGTCATACTGAGGATGGGTTGTTTAGATGTGCAGAATTGGTTTCCTGCAGCACGTAAGGTTTTCCATGTGGGCAATAAAGTTGTTAAGCATAACACTTGGACAGAAACAGGCATTATATGCAAATATGCAAAACCAACACATGCCTGCACACATGGGTGACTAGTACATTCCACCAAACTGGACAATAGATCAGGCTTTACACCTAAATCCCTCAGTAACCCTTGCTGTGAGATAAGCCATGCAGGACATGAAACCTGAATGACCTATGTACACAACCATCCTCAAAAACATCAACTATTGTATAAAAAATTGGGTGCAAAACATAGTGAAAAAACATAAATCTGCTTCTCTTTGTAAGTTAACCCCTGACAAATATATGTGGCTTTTCACAAGGAATGCGATCTTTGTTAGGGGGCTCAGTAACCATAATGTGTAGTGAATGTTAGAGAGTATCACAGGCAGTGGTCCTGTCAGCAGACAGGTATGACCTGAGTCAGCTGGAATGTGTTCTCAGCACGTTTTTTTTTCTAAGGTTGTTTTCATGGTTTGAACATGAGTGTAAGTGCTGAAAACCAAAACAATCCAACGCTGCATCAACATATTACGTTTATGCTTCACTGCACTCTGAGAACTTTTAAATAGGATAAGAATTTGATACACAATTCAAAGTTTCTTAAATGATTTTATCATAAAGTAGAATATAGTCCGTAAAAATTACACCACTGGTAAGGTTTTACAAAAATAAGTAACTGTAGCTTTTTTTTATCCCTTTTCATTCAAGTCAAGTTTAGTTATATGACCAATTTGGCCAACATCCTTGCAGCATATAATAATCAATATGTAAAATATATTTTTTTCTGTAATCTCAAAATATTAGAGAATTTAAGTCGTTTTTTGTCAGTCTGCAGCTAAAACGAATCTGTTAGTCAGCATGTAAAGACTATTCAAGCATCATTATGCTACTAAAATCTTACTCCCCTGTATGTGTTTACCACTGACAGTTTGAAGATTCAAGCTGAGGCCTTTAGGGCTTTAAAGAAAACGAAGAGAAAATCATTTGCTTGAAATTTTATCTCTGACATTATTAAAAGTGAAGCAGTAGCATTTATTCAGAGAGCTTTGGTGAAATTTGCATGATGCAAAGAGCAACAGCGGTTTTACCCACAGGAGTGGCTCCAACTCATTTTAACATCAAGGCAAAAACAAAAACAAAAAAACTTCCAGAATTTAAAACATGACAACATAAAAAGCACAAAAAATGCAATAAACTTGATATTTTTTGTTCCCTTTTCCTCACTTCTCTGCTTTACCTTTGCTGTCAGCCGTTACAGCATCATTGTGAGAGCGGCCTCACCTTCATACTGTCCTTTGAAATATATTTTCACCCAATAGGACAGCAGCTGAGCCTGCACCGTTCCCCTCATCCCTGCCATCATTCACTCTTCCAGACAAAATATTGTCTGGTACTGAATATAAACTCCATCCAGTCACCAAAAAACAAAGCACAAATTATTCTTAGCCCAGACAGTAAGACAGCTAGGCAATTTGCTGTTAGACTCTAATTCTTCTGCCAACTAGAGGACCGTCTTATCTTTATTTTAAGGGTTGGACAGAAAGTAGAACTTGAAAATCAGTGAGCAGTGGGATGATTTAAACAACAACAAAACAAACAGTAAGGAAAATAAAGTAAAGACTAAGGAGCAGATTCATGGACAGTAAACTGAAAATAAACCCAGCAGAGTTTCTGTTTGGGGGCATTTAAGCTGACCCTGCATCATCATTCTTCACCTGAGAATGAGGAGGTGTCGCCGAGCTGAGCACAGCTTTTTATTACATCAAATCGATTAGGGAGCTGCCTCTGGAGAAAGGGGACGTGCAGAGCGAGGATTAGGGTGTGTCACTGCTGAGGGGCTGTGTTGGGTGATGCTGCACTGGTGTGTGTATTACTGCAAAGCGGTGGTTTGTGTAATAAAAAAAAAGAAAAGAAAAGGTTTATATTGCAGATCAAATGAAAAATAAATGCTGTGACGTTAAGTTAAAGTCTATTTCTATTCTTCAATGCTTTTCAAATCAACTATCAGTGGTGTTTTTATTTAGCAAAAATTTCAGACGATGTCTCAACCAAACACTGTTAAATAAATATTTCCTCATAACTATTTAGCTCACACTTATTCAGAAAGGCACATAATCCACACAGAGCATGGGTAATAAACTTGAGAGAGGTTGAGCAGTTTGGTTACAGGCTGATATTTCACCAGAAACTGTCCAGTTTGGTGCACTGTGACATCATTATGCTTCTTGTCCACTCTTGGCTGTGCTCAGTGAGGGATTAAAGTGCCGACCCTTACACAATTTTGTGTGAGTATGTGCAAGTCTGAGGTGTGCTGCGCTGGCAGTTCAGTCTGAATATATAAATAAAGTGTCCCGTCGGAACCATCAAACCCTTCCCGTCCAACCCCTCCTTCATGAACCGCCCTTCAAGTATTGACCCGAGGCAGTTTGTCTCATTCCTGCCAAGGCAAGCACATCCTCCCGACTCTTAAGCCAAGCACATCAACAGAGATGTGCATGTCAGAAATTCAGAGAGAACACTGACGGTCGAAACTGCGTTTAATCAACACTTATATAGATATTGGACAACAAGAGTTTCTATCAATGTCAGCACAGGCTTGGGAATAACCAAGTATGCCCCACAATTAAGAGGCTTGGAGAACCATTTGGTAGCAATACCTCAGAGCAGCTGTTGTCATATTACTGTGAAGGACGTTTGGTACACTGATTGGGAACGTTAGTTCTCATTCGTCTCTGCACAGCTCTGTTAGCATTTCAGGAAGGCTGAGATCCAGCTTTGACTAGGCAACTTCCCATCATTAAATGGATAATTATATCAGTCATTATAACTATTCTGTTATATTTCATTGTTCTGCTTTATGAATCCATCATAGTTGAGTGCTATTTGTCAGACACATTGCCTCAAGCTGATCACTGAAAACTTGAATATACAAAGGAGATGTTTGATAAAGTGGTTTTAAGGCTCCCAAGTTCTGTGGTCAGAAAAAGAATCCCAAATCATCACCCTTCCACCACTGTGCAACACTAATGGTATGAGGTGATCACCAAACAGGGGACTGTGCATTAGACCAAACATCTCTACCATGGTCTCATCTGCTTCAGAGGTCTTAAAGTAAATTCTGATGTAACCTTGGAAAGCTAGACTTTTTCTAATCTCCATAGTCTTGTTCACAGCATATTTTGAACAAAAATGAAACAGCACGGCTCACAGATACGGTTAGAAAAATAACAACAACATCCATATACCCACATATTTAAAATCTACTTTCTTGCTTATATTTTGGACCAACTGTGCAGGTTTTACATTTTATATTTGAATTGTTTTTGTTTTGTGAGGATTTCTATTTTTATCACTTTGCTGCTTGAAAAATAATGGATTATTCTATTTTATTCTATTGGTAAAATCAGCAACTCTGGCATGCTATGGAGCTCATCTTTTTTTTTTTTGCACTCTCTCTCTCTGAGCTTTACATGGCCGGATGTTATGGTGACTTTACAGGGTAATCCACTCCTGGGAAGTCTGGCCGCTATAATAAATGTTTTTTTTGAATATTTTTTCTCACTGTGAAATAATGTATTTTAAATCGGGTGGGAAGGAGGGATAACTGTTCCAACACTGCGTGTCTAGGGTCACTGCTGATGGCTTTCTTCATTGTTTTTAATATATTTACATTAGGGTAAGCAAAGTGTCAGGACAACTTTGTGGTCCAACTTGTTGATAATCTTGTAAAAAGAATATTTAATTAGAAGAAACTGGCTGCTAGGTCAGCAACTTCAGCAAAGTTGTACAAAGATGTTTTTCAACAATTAAATGGTTTCCAAACAATGATCGACCGCTTTAATACATATCAGTCTGGTTTCCATGCTCATCACAGCACTTAGACTGCCCTCGTCAAAGTTTTCAGTGACATTCGCATAAACACAGACTCTGGTAGAACCACAGTTCTAGTTCTGTTGGAGCTCAGTGCAGCATTTGACACTGGTGACCATGATATATTACTGGAACGACAGGAGAGCTAGTTGGACTCACTTGGCTGGTTTGAGTCCTACCCGGTGAAAAGGGATATCTTTGTTTCCGTAGGAAACTTTTCATCAAAACGAACAAAAATCACGTGAGGTTCCCCAAAGCTCCATCCTGGGGCCTCTTCTATTTAATATATATTTGCTCCCAAATACCAACATTATAACATCCAATAAGATTAGTACCATACCTATGGAGGAGATACTCAGCTGTACATAACAATGTCACCAGGTGACTATATACTGATCCAAGCACTAAATAAATACATCGAGCAAATCTATAGCTGGATGTCCCACAACTTTCTCCAGCTTAACAGAAACAAAACGGAAGTAATTATTTTTGGAGTAACGATACAGAGTCAGCACACAGCTTCAGTTATTACAACTAGAAACCACTGATAAGGCCTGTAATCTAGGTGTAATAATGGACTCAGACCTGAACCTCCAAGGTCACATAAAGGCAATAACAAGGTCAGCCTTCTATCACCTGAAGAACATTTCTAGAATTAAAGGACTGATGTCACAAAAGGACCTTGAAAAACTGAACCATGTGTTCATCTTTAGTCAGGTTGATTACTGCAACAGCGTCCTCACAGGTCTACCTAAAAAATCACTCAAACAGCTCTAGCTGATAAAGAATGCTGCTGATCGCCTCCTCACCTGAACGAGGAAAGTAGAACACATCCCCCCAGTTTTAAAGTCCTTACATTGGCTCCCTGTGGCTAAGAGAATAGACTTTAAAATACTCCCACTAGTTTATAAATCACTGAACGGTTTAGCACCAAAGTATGTTGGAGATCTGCTATCACTATATCAACCCAGCAGACCACTCAGGTCCTCCAACTCTTCTAGTCTACTAAACATCCCTAGGATTAGACCCAAACATGGAGAAGCAGCTTTCAGTTTCTATGCTCCACAAATCTGCAACAAACTTCCTGATGACTGCAAAGCTGCTGAATATTTAGATTCTTTCTAATCAAAATTAAAACTCTACTATTTAGAGATGCTTTTTAGTAATACAAAATTTTAACATAAATTTTTTTTATTATGATTTTTGTAAATTGTTGTTTTTAATCAAATACTAAATGTTTTTTAATTGATTTTTCTATTTTTATCTGTTTTTGCTGTTCCTAAATTGCTGTTTTTAATCAAACGCTATGCTTGGTTTCTTTACCACCGAATCATGTAAAGCACCTTGAATTGCCTTCGGTTGAAAGTGTGCTATACAAATAAAATAGCCTTATTGCTTTTTTTACATGACAATACACATGATGCTGATGTGTAAGTTGTGACGCTGACTTTTCATTTACTCAAGTTTTACATTTTTCTCAGATTCAAACTGAGTAAATTTTAAACTACTGTATATATAAAGTCCCCCAACATATTTTTTCAAGCATCAGTTTCTTTGAGGAGCATACATTTAATACCCTTGATGGTTAAACACAGTCAGACCTTGCTTGTGGCTCTGCTGGATGGTTGTCTGGATGAACGCCTGGACTTCTCTGTAGGTCTGAAGGAAACTGTCCTGGAAACGACTCGCCTGCTCAAGGCTCACCCCCAAAATCCTCGACAGACGTTCACGACCTACACAGAAAAAAAAATGATTAGTAGTTGGCCACGTCTACTACAACATAATTATACATGTTTAACTGGAGCCAGGGATATGTTAGTCGCTAAATATTTAAAGAACTGTTGTCCCTTTGGTGTACTTTTTACTGTCCAATATCAGGGGGAGATAATTTATAGATCCCAAAGGGAGACTGAAATGGTGCATTGGGATACATGTATTGTGAGGGAAATAAGTAAAAACCTTTATTGTTATAATTATTATCATTCAGGTGGTCCATCTTTCATTGTATGCTTTCAAAAATTATAGTTTTATTTTTATTAAGCTAATAACCACTTAACAAAAAATGAAAATACTCAGTAAGCAAGAAGAATTAACTAATTAAATGTAAGAAGGTTTCTGCTGAGGCTGAACATAAAAGTAAGTCCTTTATTTGGGCCCGTTGTTTTTTGTCTGCTCATGTGTATGCGCAGGGCCCCACATTCCTGCTGAACGAGGTCAGCACCAGAGTGAACTTTAACCTCCATTACCGATGCCTCCGTGCTGCCATCTTTTGCACTCGTCATTCTTCTGCTGGCAACGCTTTAAAACTTCTCTCCTCTTTTCTTTCAATTTCTCTGTCCTCTTTCTGAAGCCTTTGTCCCTTTTTACCGTATAGTCCCCTTGACTGTATATTTGAAATTGAAAAGACTGCTACACCATTGCAAAAATCCTTTCGAATGATCTCATTTAGGCAGTTTCTACAAAGAACACAGTAAACAAACGAATATAAAAAAGGAAATAATGTAAGTAATCCCAGTCAAACATCATAAACTAACACCTGAAAATGTATCTATTCTCTTTTATTAACAGCCCTCATGCTACTTTGTTTCCAGCATCTTTGCATTGCTCCACTATTTTCTGACCTATTTCTGTACATACGTCTGTGTATGAGTCCATAGCTGCTGTTGTGCCCCTCCTCCGCGGCCTGATTGTCTCACGGAGACAGCGCTCCTTGATATTTAGTAACCATAGTAACGCCTCCCTCCATAAACACCAGTCTGTCTACGTTGATCAGGATCTCATCGAGTCCTCCTCCTTTTTGTGTCTCTTTACTCTTCCCCATTCACCTTAATTACAAACGATCAATGACCTTTTGCTGTTACAACTTGTTGTAAAAAGTTTGTTTCCAACAAAGTAAGAGATTTTCTATGATAATCTATGTGTGTATACGATTATTAATATGTTCATCTTATTTATTTCATATCCTTGTTTTTTTTAAACTTATCAAAAATGTTCAAATGCAACGACTGCTGCTTTGTTAGTGTTTTTTGTCTATTTTCAATTCATTTTGTGACCTTGATATTGCTTTTATTATAATTACCGGTATCTATTAGGTTGCTTATTATCATTATTTGACTTATTATAACAATTTATGATAATTAGGTTAGCTTCCTATTGGATAATTACTGCATGGACAATAATTATCAGTTCACTGTTTTCAAAAGCCTCGGGTTTAAATTTGAATAAAAATAAATGTAAAGTGGTAAATATCCACGGCCAATCACAAATGATCGTAGCTAATATTTTGATCAAAAATGAAGTTAAGTACTTAGGTGTCAGAATTTGCAAAGATAAAAATTCACAAGAACTATAAAACATTGAAAATACTTTGTCCAAATCTAAAATTATTTTGAATAGCTGGCTTCAGAGGGATCTTTCTATTTTTGGACGAATTCTGCTAACTAAAATGGAAAGTCTCTTCAGACTTATTTACCCTTCATATTGTTTACCAGTGTCAGACACTATAATAATAAAACTCAATCACATTCATTACAATTTATTTGGAAAAATAGATATCATTACATTAGGAAAAATTATATAGTGAAATCTCTTAAGATGGAGGCTTAAATGTGACTGATTTTGAAGCAATGAACGGTACCATTAAACTCAAATGGCTGCAGTATTTTTTGAAAAATATTGATGGTTTTTTGGGGGGGTTTCCCTAAGATGATCTTCAAAAGTGTTGGCGGCATAGATTTTTTACTTAGATGTGATTTTGGATATTTCTAAATTACCCCTTAAATAGACTGATTTTCATAAACAGGCTCTCCAATGCTGGAAAATACTATACAAACATAACTTTTCTCCACATACAGTTTCAATTTGGAATAACAGATGCATTTTGATTAACAGAAAGTACATTTTTTCTAAAGACTGGATGGATCAGGGAGTGTGGTCGCTATTACATATATTTGATTGCAGTGGTAACCTCCTAGGACATAATGATTTTATTACTAAATACAACATTTCATGCTCTAGAATCAAATATGACAAATTAATTAATGCTATTCCTTTAGGACTAATATAGTAAATTAGAGGGGCCTATTGTATACATCTTTTAAAGTACAAGTTCCTAGCCTATCTTTGGATGGTGTCCAATTTGTCGATAAAAAATGTAATAACACGTTTTTAAGATCTCAACTTACTGCTTTTTACTTTCCATCCCAATTAAAGAGACATTTTCTTTTCAAGAATTTCACTTCGAACACCATCTCAAAGATAAGAACCCGGTATCTCTCTTATCCAGTTTCACCGAAAGTTCAGGAAATTAAATTTAATTTGCTGAATGACATTTACTCTTCTAATGATTTCCTACAGACGAAATTCAATATTGATATCAATAAATGTACTTTCTGTCATTCTAAAATTGAAACTGTGGAACATCTATTCTTTTCATGTGATCACACCGAATTGTTATGGTCAACTCTCCAGAATTGGTTAGCCTGTAAAACTTTTTGTCCAGCTATTACTTTTGATATTATCAAATATCATATCCAGTTGGAAGATACATTTATAGAATTTGGAAATTAATAATATTCTATTATTGGCAACATTTTTTATTCAAAATGCAGGTATCTGAAAACATCTCCTACCTCTGAATCTTTCAAAAACGAGTTAATATTGTTTAATGATGAATTGGAAAAATGCTGATTTTCTAAAGCCCAGCTGCTTAGAGATTTTATTTCAGTCATACTTTAATAATGTTGCTCATTCTATTGATTTGTGATCAAATTTTGTTTTAATCTCATTTTATTGTTTACTTATTTATTTGTTCAATGTATACTATCTTTTAGTAATAAAAAGAAAAGACTTGCACTACTCTTTACTGTTTTACACAACATTTGTGCTTGGTTATACATTTTGTATTCACCTTGTTGTTTAATAAAGATTGATAGAATAAAAACTGCATGGACAGTTAATTTTCAGCTTAAAGCAAGTTATTTAACCCCGACTGGTGATGTGTGTCCAATTCTTTAAAACAGTTTTTTTTTTAATTCAAATAAAGAAATGGCATATATTTCCATTTCTTTCTTGGAATCTATACATTTTCTTTCTACTTGTTACTGATGCTCAAAAGTATCTTTAGTAATCATTTTTTAATTGGACCAAACATTCAGTTGACTGATAAATGAGATCATCTTTTTTACTCCTATTTCAAACAGTGGCAGAATGTACTCACCTGCTCCATAAACCACAGAATACACAATTCGTTTGGCACATTCCCTGTCTTCAGGGGTCACCTCATCGACACTCATCACTTTCCTGGGGGATGGAAATCAAGAAAAACATCTTTACATTTGTTGGTATAACAAATAACACTTGGATTTAAAGTCGGCTTGTGAACCAATATACTATAAATCCGGCCTCTGACCTCCTTTTCTCATCTATTTATTTAGACAAAACCTGTTTAGGTAAGTAAGTATTGACAAAATTATTTTTGCTTTTGTTTAACATTATTTAGATTTTTTTTTCCAGAATTCATAGTTTTATATCCATTTCTTTAATTTTTTGTAGAATTCCCTTTTAAACTTTATGACTTGGGTCGAACATTTTTAGCAGTCTTTTAACAAACCTCTAAAATAGTTTGCTGGAATTTTGACCCGTTCCTCCTGATGGACTTTTCCAGCTCTGTCCAAAAATTCTTGGGACAAAGATTAGATGTCCACTCAAAAAAACACTGATTCTGTTGCCCAAAAAACACCTTTATAACTAATTTGGTTGCATGCTTATGATTGCTGTCCAATTGGAAGACCCTTTAGTTCCCATCTTTTAACTTCCATGCTGATCTCTTTACATGTTGTATCCACATTTACGCATTATATTATTTCATCCTGATGCAATCTATTTTATACAGACCACCCTGTCCTCCTGTAGCAAAACCAGCCCCACAACATGATGCTGCCACCCTCATGCATCATAACAGAGATGGTGTAGTTGGGCGTTAACCTTTTTCCTCCCAGTGCACCAGATCTTTCGATTTGTTCTAGGGTTGATACCCAATTTTGCACCAAAACATGTTCCTCTGTGAAAGACAGGAGAAATCTGCCTCAACATTGGATGGACAGCATTGGGCATTCCCTGGTGTTCATACAATTCTTGAGTATAATTATTTTTTATCGGATAAATGTGGCTCCTTCAGACATCTTGAAGCAGGACTCACTGATGAATTGGACTGGTTCAGGTCCACAACTGTGTTCCTGATGTTTTGTTTGATTTCTTTTGAATGATTTTTTTTCCCCAATAATAACAAGAAAGCACAAAACTATTCATCTAAAACGACCCATCCATTGTCAATACTTGTTTGTTCTTGCAAGGTCATGGGGTTGGCTGGTGCCTACCTTCAGCGCTCATCGGGCGAGACAGGTCACCAGTTCATCATAGGGCAACACAGAACCACAGAGAAATTTTGTTTGCAAAAGTGTGTTTAAATGGTGCAAGAGAAAGTCGAATTATTACCTCAGACCGACTGAATTTAAACTTTTGAAAAGCACGTATACATCTTAGCTCAACTTGAATCAAACCAAACTGGAGTTTCTCAAATCGGACTATTCTACCCAGATAATGCAATGTGGAATAGTTTCTCTTCAAACAACCCCCCCTGTCCGTACTCGCGCACCCCTTTGGGAAATGAGATGTAAAAGTGCAACTCATCAACAGCACAGTAGCAGTATAAGAAGAATACGCTACGACAAATGTAAGCATCCAATCAGTGTATTTTTGGACTTAGACAGTGCATTGTGATTTGGAATATTCTGCTTTGACTCTGTCTGCTTCACTCCCACCATCCTCTTTTTACTGCCTGAGGCCAACATGTAGGGGTGCATGTCGCCATCTGTCGTCGTGGAGTAGTTCATTTAAGAATTCGATTTTCAGAGTGGCATCTAAACTGGGACTTTGCTCAACTGCACCACTGTCCAGCTCCAAATCTAAAATGATTAAAAAAAATTAAAATCACTGAAAAACCATGTCTTCTGTTCATCAGCATTAAATGGTAAACAGCCTGTACTTCCATGGTGTTTTATCTAGTCCATAGAACCCCAAAGCAATTCAGTCATTCACATATTCACGCACACATTCACACACTAGTGATGAGAAACTACATTATAGCCACAGCTGCCCTGGGGCGCACTGACGCCACCAGTAGGCAAGGCCATCCTTCCCTCAAGCGCCTACCACCCGAACCAAACCCGCTCTTGTTTTATAAAAGTTATTTTGATAATCCTAATCAACCCCAGAAAAAGAAAAGTTTAATGTCACAAAGTACATATAGACACACACAAATGTGCATATTTGGAGAAAATAGTATGTGGACAGCATGCACTAAGGCACCAGACATCACTACAAAGGCTGTGGACCTAAAATGGACATGAAGGATTACGAAAAGTAAAGAAGCAGAGAGGAGAAGGGGCGGAGATGGACAGGAAGTGACCGATATGCGATGAGACTGGTAGAAGGCCGTAGTGCTGCGGATCAGACAGGAAGCAGTGACAGCTCTGCAAAGTGGCATTTCTGGAGGGGCTTATAAGAAGCTCTTTGTTCAGTGTTGACAGACGGCCTCACACACAAGCAAACACAGGCGCACTAAATTGCTGGTGTGTCTGAAGATGTTCAACACCCCAGGGTTGGTAAAAGCACAATCAAATAAAAATGCTTATGAGGCCGTCTTTTACATCACCCATACATATTCCTCTGTTCAACCTGTTATGTAGTGATTGACTGGCAGCCATGACATTTTAGGGATAAACATTTACCCCCCTATAGTGCATCTGACTCTAGAAGTATTCATACTAGATTTGTATTGCCCCCTGCTGGGCAATGATCCACAAGGGACTGCTGGTGTACAGTAATCTGGGGGAGATTGTTCTTTGTCAGAGCCCCTGATAGAGATGCTAGAAATGCCTGAAAGCTAAATGTTTTCATTGCATTCTTACACTGAAACCACATTAACAAATGACCAATTCCTTGGTACCAGACTTAAAGGCACAGACGCTTAAATAAAATGAGTGTAGTGATATTTATCCTTAAAAGTTTTGTAGTTGTTCTAAATGTCTAGGATTTTTTACTTAGTTGACTTGTGATCTGTTTCCCTGGAGTAAAAAGATCATGTAACAGCCCCTCTTCAAGACGGGAGAGACATGAGAAAAAGCCGTTTAGGAAAAGGTTACAAGAAGGTAGTTACATGTCTAAATCTGCCCATATCTACAGCCATAGCAACTGAATGTGTTGCAAACATGGCTAGATGATTTATTTCTTACCATGAAAAGCAGTCTAAAATTCACTATTAAGGAACTGCTGCTAAAAAATGGCATCTTAGGGTCACCAAGGCTCCATAACAACCATTATAACAGGAAAAGGTATATTCTGTACAAAACATCAACATTAAGTTTAATAAGCGCTTCTTGGACTTTGACAATAAAACATATACTTTAGTCAGATGAGACTAAAGCCTAGTTTATACTTCTCCAACAGCAAATTTGCACTCAGACACAGAGCAGTTTTTTCGTTTATGGTTCTCCGCTTCTTTCTCTCCTTTCTCCGGAGAGCCCTTGCTGGATAATGGATAATGGCGTTACGTCAATCCGCCTCCGTCAAAACAGAGAAGCATAAACTGGCCTTAACACTGAGTTTTTTAAAGAATAACTCTCCAAGCAGGTGAAACAAAAAAGTAGCTAAGTAACTCATGTCCAATATTAAATACAATGAAGGATCTGTCTTTTTCACCTGAAAAATGCACATCATGAGTATCTTTTTTAAATATACCATCATATTATAATCAAGGATATTATAATCCAGTGCCACTGAAAATGGGTCAACAGTGGTTATTTTAACAGAATGAGATTTATTTATTTTTTAAATCTACCTTTTTTTTTAAAACATCTTCTTTGTACCAGTAACTGAAGAAGTTTCTGCATCAGAAGTAAATCATGACAGCAGATGCAATAGACTTTATTAGAGAAGGAAATTGTGTCCTGAAGAAGCAGCTCTGATCAAATAATCCCAGCACAGCTCAAGTGACACGAGTTAACATGCTTAAAGGTGAAAAGAGATCACTGCAATGACAGAGCAATGGCTGAATATGGCTGTTAATGTGGTAATGTACTTAACTGGTCAATCACTGCTGCAGAGCCAGCTGAGACAGACGTATTAACACACAATTTATAGCCAGGATAAAAATGATAAACCCAGTTAGTAAACACGACAAACACAAAGAGGAAGAGGGGAGGAAAACACACCAATCATTGAAATACTTCAAAAGCAAAACAATGTAATCACCAGGGTTACAATCCCAGAGGCCTCCTGGGCATGGAAACTGAGGAGGTTGGAATGGTCGCCCTGGCAACAAGATGTTTAGCGTTTGACATGATGGAGATGGTGAGCCTGAGAAAAAGAGACTAAGGTGGACACCCTGCGGTGCGGCAACAGTCACCCCGTCAGGGAGATCAGGGTGTGCCTGTGTGTGAGGGAGGCTTACCACTGAGAGGCCAGCATGGTGAAGACGTCAGCCTGTGGGTTGGTAAAAATACGGAGCAGCTCTGGGTCGGAGGAGAAGTGAGCCAGCAACCGGAGCTCCACCTGACAAAAGTCTGTCACAAACACAAATATTTCAGTCACTACTTTGAGGCAGGTTACCTTTGAATTTATGAAGCTGTGTAGAAATCATTGTTCATTTACTTTGTGCTTCGTGTGTAAGGAGCCAAACGTTTCTTTTAACCTCATAAAGGGTTTGTGATGAAAAAGGAAATAGTGTCTTCCCTTACATAAAGATGATGCTGAAAAATGGATCTGCGTTTTCTAATATCTTATCACGGCCAGTCTTTCACAGGAGCCCATATGGTCTCCGCTTGCTTGCATGCATCTCATCTCTGTCTCTAGCCCCAACAATGTTATGTCTTCATCACAAGGATAATCCAAAACACTTCTAGAGGGAACGAGGTGAAAGGCCTGCTTCTCTTCTAACTCACATCCTACCTGTGGGGCATAACCACTATTAACATTGATCATTATTCCTTCCATTTTCAAGCTTCAGACTCATCAGCCTATCTGACACACTTTTCTCTTCCAGAACATTGTTAGCAAATTCCTCCTTCAAGATAACTCCTACTTTATTTATCTTTCCATCTACACTATGGTAGAAAAACTTGAATCCTTCTCATAAGCTTCTAGTCTTGCTACCTTTCCACCTGGTCTCCTGAACACATAGAATATCCTGCCATAGTCCCAACATTCAAAGTCCCTACTCTTAATTCCACACTTTTGAATTTCCTCTTCTCTCTCTGCCTACGAACACACCTTTCTCCTTTCCTCCTTCGACCAAGATTAGTCAAATTTCCACCAGTGGGTCAACAGCACCGAAGTCGGTCGTTGTTAATCCGGGCCTCGACCGATCCAGTATGGAGTTCATGTTTGTAATTCGCATATTTGATTTGGCTTAGGTTTTACATAGGTTTTTATATTGGATCTTTATGCAATGAATTGGCTGTCACAGACATATACATGTAAATAATATATAAGGCTGGATGTGTGAAATATTGAAAAAATTATCCACTTGTATTCACTTATATAGTTAAATCTAGTTTATGTTTAATTAATTGCCTAATTTCAGGTAATATTCTTTATTTATATTAGGTTTTTTCCCCTTTCCCTTTACATCAGGTGCTACTGCTTAGCAATTATTAGCAGTTAAATCTAGTTTCGATGTTATACTTTTTATAAGACTGACACTCTATTGTGAGTCCAAGTTCAACCTGTCATTAGTCTGCCTTCTGGATTATTTTTTCACTTTTTCTACCAAGTCATTGTGATGAAACTTCTGTTGCAGACATATTTATTTTTAACAACTACTTTACAGAGTCACACTTCAAAAAACCTAAACTAACCATTTAGGGACCCCAATCTTTTTTATTATTATCTGCCAACATGCAAATTATAACAAGCTACTAAAACTAAAAACATACAAGCGAAGTAGAAATTGATTGCAACATGACTTACATCCAATATTAAGTTTTACCAGGAGTTTGACATTTGAGTGGAGTCTTCTGGTCTTCAGTGTGACACATTTAACATCACATATCCTTTCTATTCACAATACAAAACCTGTCTCAGTCTTAAAAGCAAACCCACTGTGACTTCTCCTACTTACGACTCTAAAACTTGCTATCTTTGTTTTGCCTTGAATGCTTCGGGAACCTCCATCAGGCCCACTGCTACCTAACACTGTATTACTTGAAAACTTACGATCTGATGTGATGTTTTCTTTATCTGCCGTATTTGGCCCAAGATGACATGTGCTTCACACAAGCTTCACAGCCCAGCACAAGGGAGGGCAGACTAGCAGGATTATTTTTTTTAAATACCAGAAAAAACTAAGTAATTCATGAAGAAAGCAGTGAAGGTATTTGTTTGTCAACTTCTTACAGTAATCAAATAATTCCTATTAAACAATATTGAAAGAAATCAACCTAATTTAGTTAAAAAAATTACATCTTGATAGTTGTTTTAAGTGCGTTTCACCTGTTCAACTTATACAATTTTTATTCAGAAATACTTAATAAAGTCTAGATAAAAGAAAGATGTTTCAATAAAAAATGTTAGGATAGCTGCACTAAGAGATTTATAAATTTACAGACCACAAAAATATAGGGAAAAACATGGTTTGACTTTAAAACCATGCAAAACTGTGCAAATGGGCACACGGGCAAGTAAATAAATATTTGCACCTAAAGTAATACATTAAATGTAATTTTTATTTCCTTTATAACTGCCTCTCAATGCACAGAAATCTAATCCATGTGGATTTCTTCAGCATCAGATAAATATCTGTCTAATTTAAAGAAAACAGGTTTTGTTGGGATGTTTGGAGGAGAAAACTGATGATGCGTAGGTACATGAAGGTGTAGGATGAGATGGTACAAGGTCATATCCTGAAAACACAGTAAAGTTGTATTTTTAACTATTGAGCTCAATCAGCTTGGTGCTTGGAGATATTTTTCTTTTCATCTTAATACCATTCAATCATACATGGCCAAAACAAACAGCTGATGAAGAGGAGCAAAGCAAAAAACATCTCTCAAATAAATACCTGTTAAAGATTGGATGATTGGACAGAGGCATAAACGATAAGATGGGCAGACAGATGACGGCGAGGCGAAAAATTAGGAAAAAGATATAACTTGCTTCGGCTGTGCTGACATGAGTGAGCTACTTTCTAAAGATATCATCTTATTAATATTTGATGAGCTCCAGAGCACTTCCCTTGAGCAAGCCCGGCAGTTCAGAAACATATTGCTGACCAGAATGTGTTGACGCCAGAGAAGGAAGCAGATAAAGAGAAACCGAAAAAACGTCTCATGTTCAGGATGATGCAGAATGACACAAACAGAACATGTGAATATGGGATCTTTAAGCCTGTGGCCTGATTATAACTGTCTGTGTATCGATCCAGACAAAAATAACTCTGACTTCCTATAAATGCATCTAAACACTGATAATTGATATTTTACATCAAACTAATACCAATTAAATTTTACCTTCTGGTTTCCTCATATTTCTTATTCAGGTTTTAAAAAATAAAATAAAACACAAAACAGCATGTACAGAGCTTCAAGGTAAAAGAGAAACTTATTTTAAGGTTTGTCACATTGTCATAAATTTTTAAATCAGAAGCAGAATGTGCAGAAATACGCATTAAGATTTCAAATGTATTTTTTTTTTCTTACATTTATCTTGACGTAAAATAAGACTTATGAACTGCTTCAAACATGTGATATTAAAGTAGCGCAGCAACCGTCATTCATATTTTTTGATGCCATTATTCATGTCTCCTTGAACAGCTTTTGGTGATGCATTGCAGCACACCAAAGCTTAAAGCTTATAGATAAGAGCTTAAGAGCTCAACGTGCTCATTGACTGTCTCTTGTGGGCTGCGGTTGACGTATAAAGGCTTTCAGGAGGAATGACTTGATCAGCACACAAAATAAAGAAACTCATACATATGGAAGTAAAAGGGCTACAAAAGGTAACATCTCTAAATGCATCCTTCAGACATAGAAAGTTTAAAAAGTAAATACTGAAAAGAGAGACATTCTTAAAGAAGAGAGCATTCAGTCATTGTAGAAAAGGACTAATAAAAAGGGACTAATAAGGTCATACACAGGGCACTGAAATCAAGCTTCAATCTGCTGGGCTTAGTTATTCACATACTGCTTCTGTTTTCTGCTTTAATAAACCTACTAATCTATAACTGATGCCAGGCTGCATGGATCATATGTCCATATATACTCAGTAACTCAATGCAGTTACAGTAGGTATCTAGATGTGGTTCAGACGACTTGATGAAGTGCATAGTGAACATCAGAATAAAGAAGAAACTTAAGAGACTTTGAATATGCCATGGTTGGTTATGCTGGGCTGAGTATACGAAGAATTATCAAGTAAGCAGCGGATGTGTGGATAAAAATCCCTTGTTGATTTCACATGAGGAGAATAGTTAAAAATGCAATAGTAGTTGAAATGACTGCTGGTTACTACTTGTTCCACCTCTAGTTGTGGGCTCAATTTGTCCAGTAAGTCAGAGTTTGGGTCTTGCGTCAATTGATCACATAGTATTTTAGTTGCAAGTTACAAAACCCCTAACAGAATCCATGTTGGATGCTGAACTCAAAAATCCTTGAAGACTTCCGACTTTGTCAGTCACAATTCTAACCTCTTTTAAATTTCTAACAAAAAACTTGGAAAATCAAACCCCCAGCTACGACTAACTGCTGGGAGTGCATTTCTTCAAATTGTATAAGTTAAATATATGTTGAAAAATAAATTCAAAAAAGATGGAAGACACTATACAATAACAAATATATAAAAGTTTTTCATTTAGATATGTTTACACTTACTATAGAAAATCTGGAAATATTTCTTTTTAATGTCTAAGATGGAATATAATGAATGTAGGACTTTTTAAGACTTGCAGACACTCAGTAATAAATGTGTTTCAGCTCCAGCACTCCTGATTAAACCAAGTAGATCTCCTCCACTGCTTGTCATCAAGTTTTAATTATTTTGAATCTACACATAACCTCAAATCAAGGATGGAAAAGTGTGTCTTGACAAGCAGGCCGGATCATACTTCATTAACCAAAAGCCTTGAACTTTACCTTGAATCAAAAAGAATCAAGCAAGACTGAAGAGCGGCACTATTATTAACATAGGAGGTGGTTAAGTAATCAGATGAAAACCTTTCTCTATATTATTTAGATGATTGTATCTGAAGCGCCAGGACGTTGTTTTTGTTTGTGCTTTGTGCATTAGACTGGCTCAGAACATTTCCATGTGCTCCTACTGCAAAACCAAACCTGGACACGTGCTTCAGAAGGAACACACAAGGGACGCGCAATGCCTTTGTTCTCATTTTGGCTATGCTCTGTTGTTTTTTCTCTCTCTCAGATTCTCCCACATGCCAGCAGGGAACAGAAGATATCCGAGTTCAGACAATTAAAACAAGCAAGAAAAAAAAACATAGCCTGCAACAGAACTGGGAGGATTTTTTCAAAACGCTTAACAAAAAAGTTGACTTCAACATTAGGAAGACAAACTTTACCATGCTGTGTGGGGTCCTAGATGTCTTAATTAGTAAACATAGTGAATGTCTCAATATCTGTATTGTTATAGTTTAAAACAGAAAAGCAAACATGAAGGGAACATTCCTGTAAGGGCACCCAGGAAAAAGCTCCTTTCTATGACAGCCTAGTCTCCTGTCATGTGAATGTGTCTGTGTGCTTTTGAGGACATGAACTTGCCTGCTGGAATGCGAATGTAACTCTGTCCCAACTCAGTGTGTTTGTATGTGGTATCCTGCAGCTTTCCTCCAGCTACCCCCGTTTTATGTGTCTGGTTATATAAGTGTGCGACTGTGACGGGCCTAGCAGACACCCAGCAGCAGACAAACCTTTTCCAGGCTGACAGTGTCCCAGTGTATTCCCTTAGCTGGTGCAACACAGACAAGCCACAAAGACTGAGGTGACCTTTTTCAGCACACGCCATCTCAGGACAAGAGGGCCTTTAGGGCGACTCAAAATCTGAACAAAATAATTGGGTTTGCGAAACTATTCAGACCCTTTGACGTCCTTAACAACTTCCTCCTTGACTAGTTTGTTGTGTTCCTTGTCCTTCATGATGCTGTTTGTTCATTTATGTTGTCTAACAAACCTTGGAGACCTTCCCAGAAGAGATGGATTTATTAATTAATTAAATGAAACAGATGGATTCAATTTACTAAATACTTGACTTCTGCTTAATCAGCGGCACCAGATTTTAATTTGAGGTGTCAGAGTTAAGGGAGCTGTATAAGAGAACGAATTTCGAAAAACTAAGGGATAAAGATTAAACATATTGAACAAATAAAGAAAAAAATTACAATAATTTGATTTTTAAACGCCCAATCAAAGAAAACTTCAATCCAGTGGTCTTCTAAGGATTATAGCATTCATGGGTAACTTTTGCAATTACTCAAAGTAACAAAAAAGTGCGTTAAGATCTCTTTGATCTGATGTAACAAATAAAGATCCCCAGTGTAACAGTAAACCTTTTCACATTGAGCAAAATAAAATGAAGGGTAATTGGCAGAATATGTAGCACTTTACGTGTGTATCAGGTCAGCAGTCATCACTGAGGTCACCCTCCCGACATAGAGAGCTCAATGGTGACCCCTTCCCTATATCTTCCAGCCCTTGTCATCTCCATTCTTCTACCGAACAGAGACTTTTGCATCTGTCCACTGCACTGCACAGGGACGTGATTTATTTATTTTTAGTCCTATTTCTTTAGCAGGTGATAATGAGTCTTTCAATAATGCCCTGCAGGCTACTTCTATAGGGAACTCCTTTAACACCCAACATTCTGGTTTAATTGAATATTTAATAAAAAACAGATCTTCATATTTCAAAATGCTCTTTTAGATGTGTTGCTCTGTATTTAATGCACAGTGCTACTGTAAGATAAAACTTTTAAAATATGTTATGCAAAAATATTTACCAGCAGCTAGAAAGGTCCAGCCCTCCCGGGGAATGAACATGTCCCGAGGATGAACCGTAACAACCTCCTCCTCCTTTCCTGTGAAGAGAAAACAATCGTCGGTTGATAAGTCTTACACTGACCTCTTAAAAACGTACAGCAAGGTTAGCTTTAAACACAACCTAAGCGCACTTACATTTACATGAGGTATTCTTTATCAGTCAAGAAAAGTCAGTGTAAAGCTCTTAACTGGTCTGAGCTCAAAGCATTACTCAGCAAACTGTGTGTGCTGTTGCAAACTCCCTGACAACTCCCCAGTGGAGAAGGATTAGTTCACAGCGATCCCAGGGAATCTGACTCAGTGAGGAGCAGAGCCGCTGATGTCAGGTTTCAACCGGCAACATGTCCGTGTCCGTCCATCTGAAGGTCATGCCAGCAGATGGAATATTCTGTTGTTCCATTCACCAGCCATTGTTCGTTCTTCTCCTGTGTTTGTCAACTGAAGGGGTCAGGTTGCATTTAAATGACATCCGCCATGATGAGGGAGTTTATAGAAACTACGTATAATTGTTCTTATCTAGAAGCAGCTCCAATGTTGACTATTCACTGCAGATATCAGGTAAGTCGCCATACTGCATGCGCTAAAAATGTAGTCCAAAAGAGTCCAAAAGAAATGTTATATACAATTACCATAGGAGAATATCATGCTGAGACATTTGCTGCAGTTCTCTAATGCTGCATCCAAACTAGAGGGTGACAATTTTTCGGGATTCCCACGGGTCACGGGATTCATGCAGGAATCCCGTGGGACGGGAGTCAATTTCACTGTTGGTAACGTGATCGGGACGGGACAGGAAATAAACCACAGGATCGGACGGGAAACCGGAAATTAGAATTTTATTTTATTTTTTTTACATTTATGTTTAGTTGAATTCCATCGGGTCTACTACAGTGCACGCACCAAAACTGAAACTGCTACGTTGTTTCTACACCACCTGGATAAACTAGTAAGTATATGATATCCAATGCGTGTATCTTAATAGGTTGGTAGTCAGACGAATCAAGTCCATTTATGACGTGGTAAGGTGACCAAACAACGAGAATGCAGGATATGGTTAAAGATGGCGGATAAAGCTAAATAGATGATCTTTGATACTGTGCTACGCTATGGTTTAAAGGGGGGCGGGGGAGCGAGCGCCATAGGAGGTAAATTACTAATCTACGGGATTCGGGTCGGGAGTCTTTCTCTCCGGATTTTTTCGGGACAACATTTTTTTGGGGGGGGGGTGCTGTCATGTGATCGGGACATGACGGGAGTATTTTTTGGGGATATGGGGCGAGAGCGACAATTGATTCCAGTGTCACCCTCTAATTCAGACCGCAGGCTTTGTCAATGTCATCAACGTCAAGATTACATGTTAAAACAACAACCCACCACCACCAAACAAAACCACACCCAACACCACAACACCACCACACCAGACAATGTAGAATTTGGGGGTTAAGTGCCTTGCCCAGGGGCACATCGACATGTGACTGGAGGAAGCTGGAATCGAACCTACGACCCTCCGATTGTAAGCCAACTACTCTACCACTGAACCAAAGTCTATGCCTGAGGCTGTTGGAGGAGCGTCACGGTCTTTGCGGCGCTTTCTGAGCTTTGACTCAGTCAACTTTTCAAGCTTCAAAGCTCATAACGCTAGCAACGCAGAAGTTCAGCTAGTTGAACTTTTGACCGTCCTAATGCTCTTGACGTAGCACGGCAACCAATCAGAGCGTCTCACTGTAGTGAAGTTGCCCGACATCTACACTGCCTAGCCAACCACGATCCGTGAGTGTTTAAAACATCCAGCAGAGGAAGGCCCGCCTACGAGCTTTTCAAGCTTCAGCCTAAAAATGTATCTTCTGTGTTTATGCGTCGAACTAGTCGCTTTATGAGTATTGCCTGACGCTGACAAAACCTACAGTCTGAATGCACCATAAGAGTCAGTTCCACTTTCTTTTAACCATCTTTAAAAGATACACGTGGGTCCTCGTCCAGTCCTGTTTTTCGAAGGTTCAGTTGCTTTAAACTGTAGACTGCAGGTATAAACATGCTTTAGGTAGTAGCTATTTTTCTGACTTAGTTCACATGTCCTTCACTTTAAAGGCATCTTCTTCTGTATTTCTAATATGAAAGAGTGACTGAAAGAAAATAACTGCTGTGTCATGTAATATTTATACCTCAAGAAGGAAGACATGGATTATTAATTACCACTTCTTAGAAAAGTCTTATGAATGTAAGAGAAAATGTATGAATTTCAACAGTTTCAGTTATATTTCGGTAAAAGAGGTTATCAGGTCTGAGTGGTGTGGGTTTGTTTTAGCGACAAGTAGTATTGATGGAGAGATTAACATGGTTGGATAGAGGACGAATGGGGACTACCTCTTGGAGAAGGTTCCTCAACTTGATCTAAAATAGCTGGATGGTTGAAACCTAGAAAACCATCCTCAACAAAAACATGCAATTTTCTATTGGAAAAAGTTTGAGTGGAGTAGGTTGTTTTTAACTGACTGAAAATGTAGATGCCTTACCTAAAAGCTTGTTATATGTTAGGAAACAATAAAAAAATTAAATAAGCTCCAATAAGAATGCACAGAAAAGTGATCTAGCATTAAGCCAAATATTTGCCACAACCTTGATGACAGGTTAGTGGTTTCTCTCCAACTTGCGTATCTGTCCAAATACTAGTATGTATATATTTGAGCCTCCAATTAGAACTCAGTGTGTATTAGAGAAAAACACTCATTATTTTTCTAATCACAGAAAATATAAACACTATTATTTTACCTTAAAATAAAAACAAACCAAATTATTTACTAAAACCTCATAATCAATAGAGCATACATACTGATAATGAGTCTGTGTAAACTTCCAAATACCTTCAATTTTATTCGGCGCTTAAATTTAACTAAGCTAAAAGCAAGAAGTTTACCAAGACATATTTTAATATTTCTGATAGACAAAATTTCATGAAGCTTTAATTTATGACACTTCAGAAGCTTCAAGTATTTTGCTGGCAATTTGTGACTTGCATAAGTTGAACGTATTTTTGCAGGACTTGGCTTTAAAAATACAATCAAAGCCATGACACTTGATACAGGCAAATATTTTATTTGAAGTGGTTTGGTTGACTTTTGGGGAAAGAAAATCTGAATTGAGATCCCCACTAGATGCTCCGGGAACTAATTATCGCTCACAAAGTAAGAAATACACTTACTGTAGGACAACAGTAGCTGGATGATAACAAAGATAACCCCTTTTTTTGGTTGCCACTGACAACATTTCTGTTCTCTTAAAATATTTGCAGTTTTCAAGATACCATAAATGTTGACTTTTCTGTATTAACCATTTATGTATAAAAGCAACCTAGATAAATAGATATATTAGATATGACCTAAATGAATCTGTTGTCAAACACAATAATGTTTTTTTAAATAATGAGAAAATTATTTGAAACTAAGAGTAATCCTCTTAGCCTGATGGCTATTTTGGGCGCCTTTATTGTTATATTTGGTACTGAGTCATCAGACTACCTAAGCCTACAATTTTTGACAATTAATGTGTAAATGCAGTTCCTTTAAAACTTCAAATGTATAAAGTGAAGGCCACATTGGAGGGACACAGACAAGTATAAGACAGCTTTGAGAGTTTTCAGCATGGGGGACCCTGTAGACTGCGGCTGTAGACTTTTATTATCCTCATAAACCTTCTTTGATGGCTCCCTGCTCATCGGTTTCTGCACACCTCAGGAGATCTCCGCCTCACCCACACACCTCAACATTTATCAAAGCCTCGTTCTCTGAAATGTGTGCCAGGGATGTACCACTGTGTCTGTGTGTGTGTGAGAGAGAGAGAGAGAGACAGAGAGAAAGAACAGGAATGAGAGCACCTTACCATGAATGTACGGCTTCTTGCTGATTTGAAGAGGCTGCCTTGGCAGGGCTTGGAAGTTCTAGTTAAGAGGACACAGAACCTTTATCAGTCAGACAGAGGTAGTTATTGCTCTCTAACCTTCTCCCTGCACTTTTTCATTTAAATAAATTATTCTTCAAGGGTGAAAATAATGCAACTCTACCTGCGAATAACAGAGTCAACTATGCAGATCTGCAGATACCCTCATTATGATTTCTTAATGCAGCAATGAAACAATTAGAGATATTATAAGGATCAAGTGTGTGCAGCTGGTATTAACTAGAGGTGGCTAATACCTTAACATTTAGTTTGGAACAGATCTTGTTTACAGTGTGCAAGAAATAAATATTGCAATGAGAATAAGGAAATCCTTTGCTTTTAACGATTGTAATTAATGACAACAGTAAATGCTGGATTTTTATTTAAACATGTTAAGGTAATTATGTTGTTACTTTAAGAGGCATGGTTGAATTTAATTAGAAAAGTGAAGGAGTATTATTTTATTTGAGTAATTTGTAATTAAAAGCAGATATTTGGAAAGTCCAAAGAGAAACATAATCTGACATCCAATCAGAACAAACTTTTCCCCAGTTGTGGTTTTAAAGAGGAAGCTTCCAGGTGTAGAAGAAAAAGATACGACTGATTGCGACGGAAAACCGTGAAGGGGAAACGGAGCGCAAAAATTGGATGGAAAAAAATTAAAAGCGAGAGAGGTTGAGCGGAATGGGCAAATAGTTTGGGGGTCAGCCGAACTATCGAAGGGACTTGGTTGCAGAAAGGGGAAAAATCCAAAAACACGTGTTAGGAAAAGAAGTCTCTCCCTGAAGTTGCAGAAACTTTCACCCACCAAAGCAAGCTTGGAAGAGAGATGATCTCCTTTTAGTCCAGTAGTCGAACCAGAGAGGACACGAAGTTCCGGGATTCAGACATTTAAACAAAGCGCCCATGCTGTTCCCTCCTACTTTGCGCGGATGGTCCACTCACACTGCACGGAACTGCAGCAGGTTTGATGGATTGGCGCTCCTGACAGATATTCCAGCGCTCAGCTGAGGAGGGGAAAGAGAGAGGCGGACAGTCTTCCCATTGGCCCATTGGAATGCTGGTGTCATATTTCCAGGGCCCCTCGTCATCACACACATGGCTCAGACCTCAACAACATTTATTGGGAATGAAAAAAAATCTTCGAAAAGGAAATAACTAAGGGTTACAAACCATTACCAGTGGAAAATATATTGAGTTTGAGTTTATTTATAACAGGGACAATACATATTAATGAAACTATACATGAACATATTCATTTCTATGATGGCTAAATTCCATCTTTAGTCCGTTTGGGAGGTTGATGTGAACAACATAAAATAATAAAATCAATAAAACAACAGTAACAATTAGAATGGATTGTCATCATGGCCAGTATGACCAGAAGTATTTACAAAGACAGAAAAATGTGTCCTTGACACACAATACACACAAACACAATAGGACTAAGAAACAAAAAAACTAAACAAAAAAAAACAGTATTGTGGATCATGAAGTATATAGGCCAAAGGTCAAGGGACCATAAGTATTTAATTTGTATTAAATGCTAAAATTTGAAATCTAAATTTAATATCACCTAAAAAGTAAATAAAGGAAGAATTAAAAGCAAAAATATCAATAAGGAAGAGGGGGTCGTAGAGATAATAAAACAGTGATGTTTATGGATATAGTCAGTAGAAACTGCGGATGGTAGTCCAACATTTAGCTGACTTTAAACAAACATACAAGTTTAGGCACAGTTGTGGCCACAGTGCTGTTCTTCCAATGACCAAGCTTTAACGTGTTTGATACATTTTTATTGGTACTCTTAATACATTATTTATATTAAATTTAGCTAAAGCATTGTTTGTAACTTATACTGTATGCAATTAACTCAAGTAATTAGCAGCTAATGATTTTCTGTTTCCCAAGAGTAAATATGGCATGAGGCCCATGTCTTTTGTCCTTTAGGCTGTGTAGGGGCCAAGGTTTGTTTTATCTTGTGACTATGCAGTACAAACAGGATGGAAGGGAAGGTAAAAATATCTCTAAAGCCCATTGTTGAAGAAAGGCAGATAAAGGCATCTTGGAGTCATCACGTCTCCATAACAACTAAAATACATAATCTAAATGCCAAATGGTTGTTTATGAGTGCAATGGCTGGAAACAGCATTGTTCAGTCCTAGCAAATGTAAATATGTGATTTGGAATTTAACTACAAGTGTGTTTTATTAAAATGAGACTAATAGTGAGTTTTTAACAACAACCAGCCCAGGTGGATTTTTTCTGATATAACGGACAGCTATGTGAGAAAACAGCCATGCCCACTGTGAGGTTGGGTGGAGGTAATGTGATACTGTGAAATTCAAAACTTTTTCAAAGAAACAAAGTAGGGTGGTTACTTTTATATAACTGAATATACTTATATCATTATGTCAGTAACCAAAAAAAGCGGAAAAAAAATATACCCTAGTAAATACAAAATGGTTAATCAGACTGCAGAACAACCTTTTTTCATTGCCATATCCAGTCCACTAACCTAAATCTTCCAGTAAATCTGTGGACTGTGAACGATCTCCAGCAGGGATGCACAAGTCCAGTCTGCGTGAGATGCCATTCTTTAACTATTAGATGCGTCATTTTTCCAACACACCTGAATGCCTGGTTACCAGATCTTTTGAGAGCTGCAATAGACCTTTAGGCTGCAATACACACTCGATGTTTCACTGCATTACAACACAGATATCGGCCGAAAATCCCACAAACACAACAGGAATGAAACACTGCGAGCTACTACACCAACGCACGTGAGTTACGCATATGATGCTCTCATTCTCCCTCCAGTTACATCAGCGATTCAGTTTTACGGAGCTAACGTCTGTACTTGTTGAAAGCATTATCGTCAGTTCCACAGACATGCCACAAAAAACCCTTCGTTAGCCTCTCGGATACATGCACTCAAACACACAGTGCTCAAGGTGTTGGAGGCAGGACTGCAAAACACAACGGCTTAAGTTCTTGCCTCTTGTGTGTGCGCTGTGTGTGCTAAGAGAGCCTCTTAATCATGAAGATGTGTTTGGAGTTTTGTATGCTGCCTTTCCACCTCGGGCAGTAATCAGTGCCTTATCAAGGATTTTTAACAACACAGTTTTTGCGTACAATTTTCCCTCCTTTCCCCAAATCACAGCTCACAATGGTCTGGTAATGACGCAGTGACTGACTCCCCCAAAAAGCCTAACTAATGATGCATGCTATTAAGGCATCTGTTTACTGTGCCGCAGCGAAGAACAGTGTTTTGAATCACCCTGGAATATTCTTGGCAGCTTGGGAAAAATCTGAATCTTTTTGCAGTTAGAGGGCAAATAAAGAAAACACAGGCGAGATTATCTCTCTGTGATAATGAGTCTGCAAATTGGCCATAATGAGGCTCAGCTAGAACCTAAGGTGTTTGTTTATTCTTTGTTCAATGTGGATTTGTCTTAAGATTTCCCCAATGCTGAACTAGTTTGCTATTATCTATATTTTTTGGTGCCATTCATGGACACAATCTATTATAATCCACTTAAGCCAGCTCCTCCAAGGGACCTAACAAATCAACATTATAAAAACTTCAGATTTATAGGCTGTTGAATCCCAAGCCTATTTGTTTTTGTACATCTACAGACTGATTTTGAATGTCTGATATATAACATGACCCACTTTTAAGTAAGTATGATGTAAGTTTTGATCCCTTTCTTATCATCAGAAGGTACAGTATTCTAACAAGCAAGATACGGTGCCTTACTAAAGGATTCACACTCAAAAACCCCTTTTGGGGTTTTTCACGACCAGCTTTGCACTCCGGAGTGGCAGTAATATTTTGGTGATTCCATTTAGCAAAATATCTCAATCTCAGCCAGACTGACCTAGTTTCAACTATTAAGCAAGCACTAACAGGATTTTCTCTGGGATAGCTCTGTATTTACCTCATTAATGGTTACATCAACTCTGACCAGGTTCCCTGTCCCAATTTAAAAAAGGAATCCCCACAGAATTATGCTGCCTTGTTTCACAGTGAGGAAAATGTGTTCAATGCTATTTTTATATTCAGAGGATGGATTGAACAGGACCCTGTTAGATAATCAAAGCTTAGGATATGAATTTCACACAGGAAGATCATTTAGTAATTAAGTGATTCCTGGTAGAAATTGATTGAAGTAGATTGCATTTCAGTGTTTTAAAATAAGGGTTGGAATACTAATGCATGCCCCATTTGTTAGCTTTTCATTCTCTAAACATTTTGGAATTGAAAACTTAAGCAATGTTACTATGTGGTTGCAACATGACAAAATATTCGAATTTTGAAGGTGTATGAATATTTTTACCACACTGTACTAACCCCATCATCAAGTAAGTTTATGTTAGACATCTTACAAAGGAGGGCCTCATTCAGATCTGACAAGCAATAAGGCTGAAATGAATTTCTAAGTTGACTTTAAAAAGATAAACCTTTCCAACTAATTATACACCAAACTACCAGCCATACATTTGTGTGCTTTAAATATGGTATAAAAATGGATGAGAGTTCAACAAAATGTCTCGGGAAAAAGATTGATGCATTAGTGGATCTGCTAATAATTACACTCAGTCTCTGACCCCAAACTGAACAAAATGTTTGCAGTAAATTTGCCCCACCATCACCATGAATATAAATGTGATACAAATCTGGTCCACAGTGAGACTGAGATGGATTCTCAGAGGTGCACTGTCCTGTTAAACAGATGGGGATAACTGAATCCCTGTACTGGTTATGTGGGGTAATTTAATCTATACAGCGCCACACTTTAATAACTCATACAGTGTAAACACATACAAACATGCACACTCAAAAAAAACAACGCTCCCACACTCCGCACCCACTAAAATCCATCTGCTCAGGCCACAGAATGACTTCTAGTTGAGGTGCTGTAGTTGAGACGGGTTCTTTCAAACAGGGCTTGTGGGTTATTTTGATTTTTTATAGGGCTGAACGATATTGGAAAATAATCTAATTGCGATTATTGTTCTTCAATATTGCGATTGCGATTTAATGTGCAATTATTTTTGTGGGGCTTTTGTCATGCATTTTTTAATTAATGCAATCAAAAATATTGTGTATTACAAACAGATTTTTATACATAATTTATTCTATTCCATAAGATTATTTACTTATTTTAAGACAAAGGCAAATATTAACAATCTAATTATCTACTTTTAATCATCACACTCGATGGTCATTGGTGTCGTTCTGCAATCAAGGTTTTCTTCCTTTTGATCCCATCTAATAATTCCCTCCAGCTGCAATGTTTTCCTCCGTGGGGTTATCCAGGAAGTAGGATGCTTGAAGGAACAAGCTCTGATTTTTAATTCTCCATCGATCTAATGCACTTTCAGACTCTGGTATGGCTTCGTAGAGTGGTTTTATCTCAGGTCAGTTGTTGCAAAAAAATATGCGGTTTTCGGTGCGGTTTTACCTTTCTGTCGGCATTTTTTTATACAGCGTAAGTAAAATGTGGCTAAAATGTTTGCGTGAGATTGAATCCTAGCTTATTCATCATGCTTAACAAAGCATACTTTTGGCTATAAAACCCGTTATAGCACGAATTATTTCAGTGTGCCGTTTTTTTATGTTCGTAAGGAGCGATTCTTTCAAACAGCTCGGTCAGCGATCCCTGTCGCCTCGAAGTTTGTTTACTGGAAATTTAAACACTGGTGGCGGTCAGTTTAGCCGTGCAACTCTCATATATGGTGGTGTGATGTTTTTAGGTGTTGATAAAGGTTCGTACTGTAGCCTACCTCGTGAGGCAGCAACAATACCAAGACGGGTTCTGCATAATACCTGGCGTTGCGCAGCATCAACGTTTTCATAGCAGATATAATTTCTCACAACTGATGTACTGTTCCTCTTTGGTACCAAATATTGTGTAGTGTTGGATTCTGTTAAGCTTTTGGTCATTTTATAACGGGTTAAAGTGCAGCGTTTCCTTCTCTCCCTGCATTGTTTGCAAGTCACGTGACTTTGCCAGATATGTTTACATCAAGTCAAATCGCAGCCTTTGCGATTAGGAAATCGCATTTTTCCAGATCGCGATTTAATTGCATATGCAATTAATCGTTCAGCCCTAATTTTTTACCAACACCTACTTCTGTCACTTGTTAAAATGGACTCTAAAAGATACAGAACCCCAAAACTGAAGAGAGTATAAAACACGCTTATTAATGAAAGTTTTTACAATAAATGTTTGCCATTTTCATGAGTGATTGACATTTTCAAACCCTCTTTAATAATCAGACCAACGCTATCAAATTAATACCTGAATAAACAAAGATAATTGAATTAAAATATTCATAGAAACAACATAAAAATGCTATCTTTAATAAGTTTTATTTTATTTTTCTGCTGTTTTATTTCAGTTTTTTCTATTTTGTAAATGCCAGAAAAATATATTTTTTACAAGATGTTTCTGCCTTTCTTCAGATTTAAAAGTTTCCTCTCACTAAGATTACCATGCCCTTTTCCTAGATGTTGATGTTACTGCTTTGCAAGATTCGGATTGGTTGGGGCACATCCATGGATGTGTTTTAGCTAAAAACCTCAAGAACTCTTCTTCCTTGCTTGACATCATGGGAAAAGAAAAAGAAAAGATTAAGAAAAAGAGCTGTGAACCTCCACTAATATGCTTCATCCTTGGGTCCAATATCCAGATTCCTCAAGGTACCAGGCTCATTTGTCAATAAAACTACATGCAAGTGTAAATAGCAGGGGAATGTCCAGTCATCATAGTCTTATGAAAGAAATGGGATTCTGTGTCCCAGAGATGAACATGCATAGATGTGAAAAGTGTGGAAGCCCATAAAAAAGCCCCTGAAAGACTTTGTAAAGATGCTGGCTGAAGCTGGTGAGAGTTTTAGCATTAATAGTGAAATGGCTCAAAAGCCACTCAGAAAGGAAGAAGCCATTACTCCAAAAGCAACAGAAGAAGACAGATTACAGTTTACAAATGGGCATGTGGAAGAAACATTTAAACTGAAGTACAGGGGTGGAGTGTTTTGCTGCAAGAAGGACTGGTGCACTTCACAAAGTAGATGGCATGATGAGGAAAGGACATTATGCGGAAATATAGAAGTAACATCTCAAGACCCAAGCCACAAAGTTAAAGCTTCAGCAAAAATTGGCCTCCCAGCTGGACAATGAAATTAAACATACACTTAAAATAGTTAAAAAGTGGTTTCAGGACAACTAAGGCATTAAAAAAAACAAGGAGGCCTACAAATCTGAGTCAGTTCCACCAGTTCTGTCAGGAGGAATGGGCCAAAACTAACTAAACTATTGCAAACTATTGCGAGAACCTTGGGGAAGGACACCCAAAATGTTTGACTCAAAACATCAAACTTAAAATCAATTTGACCAGAGTAAAACATAAACAAAAACCTCTGAATATCTCTCATTGTTCTGACATTCATCAGACAGAAATAATTTGGTCATCCTAACTAACCTAAAACAGGAAAGGTTTTGCATGATTTCATGTCAGACGCATTATTTAAACTGTGTAAATCAAGTAACCTCATAGCTGATCAGTGGAACCACACATGGTTTAATAAAATCTGAAAAATCTTCAGATGTGAAGGCGACTATAAGATATGTCATATATAAAATATCTAGCATTTAGCTATAAGAAAAGAGTGAAATTACTGACACAATGGAATCAATGTCAGGCTGGAACAAATAAATGCTTCAATATCAACACATACACGTACAGAACGTACTGTATATAATGTTGTCTCGCAATTGCTTTTAGCAGCTTTAGTAGTGGTGGGAAAAAACGTTAGTAAAAAAAAGTAACTTTTTTTTCCAAAATCATTGCGCTACAATTTGGACGATTTCAGAGTAAAGTGTACATTTTGAGCAAACTACCGAGATAAGTCTCCTCTGCTGATTTACATGGATTTTGTTTTGGCGTAGGGTGAACAACAAACAGAACAATGAAAAAAACAAATAAAAACCCCCAAAGTAAGAGAGTTACAGATCTCCAGTCTTTTATTTTACAGCACCAACAAAGCTCTGACATACATAAAACACAACAGCAAGTAAACACCTGTTTCTCAGAGTAACAGAGAGTGAATTTAACACTTGTGTGGGTGTTAGAAATGTGCAAATCTGTCAGAAAATAAAAAAAGCACAGTGGAATCCTATTTACAAGACTTGGAAACAAGAATATTCTTAAATTTGTGACAGAAAATAAGCTGAAGTATGAAGTTCCATGTGATTAGGTGTCAGGTGTTTCTTCTTTGGCTATAAAGAATGAATTTGCTGATAAGAGGACAAAGAATTGCGCAGAAAAGTTCAATAATTCAGATATTGCAAGAGAAAGACAAAAATTATAATTCAAACAGCAGGCAGCGAATAACACGTCAGGGATATGCAAAAGAAGTGAATAACCACCAGCAGATATTACCACTGGGGATCACACAGACTGCAGTCCATTTTACATTTCTTGAGAACATGAGCAAGCACTGCATAGACCTATTTCTTTCTTTAACACAACTGATTTCTCACAGCGCTGCTTTTATGTCTGCTCCTACTTTTACTGCAGACTGGGATTACCTCAGCTATATTCAGATGAAAGTCACATCCCTCTTCAACACTCCTCATTTTAACATTAGCCTATATTCGTAAGCAGTGATCGGCCATACAACCTCTCTTTTCTGGTTTAATTCTCTAATTATAGATATTTTTAGGCTTGAGAGTGACAAAAGCCTCATTTTAACTGTACTGTTCCTTATTCTTCCTGAAAATGTATCGGCTTTTTGTTGCCTAAACATGTACAAGAACTCACCAAATTTCACGTAACATCTGAGTTGAGCGTAATATTTTTGTTTTAAGGGTTCTGCAAAATTTGCAACAGAAATGGCTCTACAGCATCCCCGCCCCCAGAATGCTTCAAAACAACCTCGCAATCCATCCATTTTATATAACTAATCCTTGAAGGGTCGCGGGTTGCTTATGCTAGCCTCCAACGTTCAACGGGTGAGAGGCAGGGTACGCCCGAGACAGCTCACCAGTCCATCACAGAACGCTCTCCCCATTTACCTTCTTTGTGGTAGAGCTTTGCAACTGGTACACTAGCAGAACTTTCCATGATGTACCAAAAAGTCCCCTCTAAGCCATAAGATTAACCCCGAAAATGTCTTTAGAAAATGAATCTCGGTCCAACCTCTGCCTGTTTACTTAATGAAATAAATACGTTCGTACTGACACGGGTGCTACGTACCCGTTTTAGACCAATTCGGTGTCAGAGTTTAACCGAGGTTGATGACGTATGTGGATATGGAGATAGCTGCACTTATGATTAAATTTTCTTTAAAACTTTTACAAAACCAAGTAAACATGACTGTAGAATGTGTTACATGCATTTTACTTCCATGAAATAATAACACGAGATGGATTTCATACTTACGCTATAGAATACGTAGGGGTACGCCATAACCAGCGGCGAGTACGTTCCTACGCAGTTGCAGTGTTATTGTTTCTGATTGAGTGATTTGGAGATTTGTTTAAATTATGTTAGATTGCCCAGATTGGTGAAAAAAAAACACAAAATATCCATTGCATTAATGTTTATGTTAATAAAGATAATAGTTTGCACAGGTGTGCCTAAGTGTTAATAGTAACCTGAAAAGAGAGATCAGCATATGATTGTCTCATTCACATTCTTTTAATTACATTACAGTAATTAATGCCACGAGAACTAAGGACTGATGGTCACACTCGATAACAAGAGCAAAATTAGACATATATGAAAGTTGTAAGATTTTGAGGTTGTTGTTTTTTTTTGTAACATTTTTGTCATTAACCACTGTGCCGACACAGTTGATTTTTATTTCACAGAGCTTTAAAATCCCTGGATAGAGTGTTGTTCTCTTAGGTTTCCAAGCTACTACTGTGAAAGATTTATCTTTATTTCCACCTCCTTGGTGGACAATTTGTCATATAAATCTTGTCTATATGAACTCACATTTGAGCTAAGGACTTCTGTATCATTACTTTCTTTCTGAGTGACCTCTATTTTATTCACTGATGTTGCATTCTTGGTTGTCATTTACTTTTTTCCAATCCATTTTTCCATATTTACTGATTTTTAACTTGGAACTTAATATAACCCTCATGAGCTCCAAGCTTGAACACAAACAAAAAATGGAAGAAGGGGGTATATATACCCTTTAATTAAATCTGGTCACAGATTATCTAGTTGCAAAGTTGCCCTATTGAATTACAAAATCAATTAGGAATCAAATCCTAACCAGTGTGGTAAACCTGCCAAAGACCAAACTAGCTTGCTCACATCAACACAGCTACACATAAATTACTGCATACGAGCATTTAAGCAAACAACCATAACGTACCAATCAATCAATTCCCATTTGTGTTTGAGTAGAGGATTTAGAACTCTTACAGTGCTGCTAACCAACGGTAACATCAATCATTTGGTAGCAGCACAATCAACTCTGTGCGCCCCATACTACCAGCAAACCACAAAGCAAGATTTGACAAGACCAATGGCTTCACACTGGAATAGGTGTGTATTTAATTCAGATCAGCACTACAATACAACATGAAGGAACTAATGGACCCTGACACCTGGGGAATGTTCAAATGAGCTATTGATCGTCATATACCAGGTAGGAGTGGTCAGGCTTCAAAGTAGGAGTGTTTTGTGTTTTTTGTTCACTTATTCACATTTGAAAACTATGTTTGACGGGATATAAACCAAGTATTGGCACTGGGGTTTTTGTGCCAATCTCTAAGATGTTTTAAATTGTCAACAATTGTAAAGATTTTCATATAGCCTTAAAATGAATGTATATTGTATTACAGTTATGTAATTTAAGCGTTAAGGGGAAAGAAGACTTGGATTACTAATTAAAGGTTCCCACAGACTCTGATCTACTTAAAAGGTTTGTAGGCTATATCATCCAAAATCAACTTTTTGGAGTTTTCAACCATCTACTAATGCAATTTTCTCATAAAATACCCCCACCAGAGTGGTTTTTGGCTTAATTCACGCATTTCTGAGTAATCCTCCTGAATTCTGCTCTCTGAGCAGCTGCCCCTCCCTCTCCTAGAAATTGACTGAGTGTTCAACTAGTGACATCGCTTGTTGAAAGTTGAGTGCTAGAGGTGTCTGCACCGCCCCTACAAGCAGAGCAGCTTACCCCGGTAGGATTGCAAACACACCCTCCTCTTTCTAAAAGTTCATGGCTGCTTCGGTTTTTGGCTGATTAAAACACTTTTTTGTTGGATTTTTTACTTTCTCTGTACAAACGCCTCTTTGGCTGCATGGACTACAGAATTTTATTCTACATTCCTAAAGAACAGCAGCTAGATCAAAGAACAAAGACGTCTGATGGACAGAAAGGTAAGTGGCTATATGCTAATCTGGGTTAGCCATTTATCAAGCTACTTATGTGATCATATAACAGCATTGTGTGGTTAATTACTTGATCTGTAGCATCTCAGAATGTTCAGTAAACGGGTGCAAACAACACCCACAGCTTTTTTTATATACTGGGCTGGAAAGATTTGCTTGCTGGACTCAGCAAGTTGTTTTCAGCTCTATCTAAAGCCTGGAGATTTAGCAACTGAAATAGGCTTTAGTCACTCAATTTTTTACCAAAAAAATGTAAAGTAAATCAAACGTCTGAGCCCTTAATATAACAGAGTGTCATTGTGGTGCTTTTCAAATTCACTGAAAAAATACTGTTTGAGATTAAGCTTAGCACTTTTTCTCTCAGTCTGAGCTGCTGCGGCTCTGCATGGAAGAGGAGAGCGCAGGGGTGGTGGTGGTGTGGGTTGTGCAGGAGGCGGGTTTATAGAGGAATGAGCCTTTTTTTTTTTGTGGTCCAACATTACCTACAGCATACAAGTTAAGTCTTAGGACAAATTAATACTGTATGACACCAACAGTAATAATTGTTTAATTATTTGGGCTGCTAAAAATTAAGGCACAGATGGTATGGGAAACAAACACTTATTGAGTAACATGGAAACTTCTTCCCCTTTAAGTAAATATAGTAAAAATTAAAAAGGGGATGTTTAAAATTTTCTGTGTGAAATTATGGTCGTGCAACAAAAGATGAACTTATTTCCAGGCTTTATACATATCTTTTCATGTATTACTGATATTTCTGGAGGACTCTGTATGCAAATGTCAAAAATAATTTTGGAGTGTGGAGGGAGTAGGCGAGGTAAAGGAAAAGTCAATAACGCTGAAAATATTTTTCAAACTGATTTAAAACTGTAATTTCTTTTAAGTATGTACAATTCTGTGTCTTCTTCGGGGAATAATGATGAATTTTTCAACAGCACTGTCACCCTGACTGCATAAAACCTTTTTAATGCAACACCATCAGTCTGAGTTGTTCCCTTTATGAAACACACTGACACACTTAGGATTGTAATACTTTGTCACTGTCTGCATCATAAGCAAAGCTCACTGAAACCTTCAACATGTTATTGTATACAAAAGTAAAAACCACATATGGGTCTGTCACCATGTTTCACATTAATTGTGTAATTTAAAAAAAGGATACTAAAAAAACGATCTATAAAACTGAGACTAAAAAGAAAACATTTCTGGCAAAAACAATGTTTCCTGCTTTACAGTATTTATATAACTTAACCAATAAGGAATACTTTCTTGACATTAATTCACTAAATATAAGCATCAATTAAGCTTCATATTGTCCAAGTACATGAGGCATTATTTTCCCCCTCTAATTATTTTAATTCTAAAATGTGTTTAAGTCTTGTAATATATTAATATTAAAATATGGGGCGATTTCATTATATTTTCTGGAGGATCTTAAACTAAATTTTAAGATAAGAAAAATCTATTGCTATAAGTGGTTCAGCACCATGGAGAGCTCACTCTAGTCAGCTCCAGTCAGTCGGAGAGACTCACTGAAGACAGTAAGGAATATACTATAGATGTTGGTTTTACTCACAGGATGTTTGGCTGAGATTCTCCCAGTCACAGCACTTGTTTGGGACCATGTAGAAGAAACGTAGTTCTGATGTTTTCAAATAGACAAAACATACACAAAGTTAAGGTGCTACAAGTCAAATCAAACAGTAATGTTGCTTTCAGACCGCAGGCTTTGTCAGCGTCAGCAACGTCAAGATTACGTGTTAAGTCTACGGTTGAGGCCGTTGGAGGAGCGTCGCGGTCTCTGCGCCGCTTTGTGAGCGTTGGCTCTGTCAACTTTTCAAGCTTTTCCTGCGTTTCAAGCTTCAAAGCGCATAACGCTAGCAACGCAAAAGTTCAGCTAGTTGAACTTTTGACGGTCCTAACACTCTTGACGCAGCACGGCAACCAATCAGAGTGACTCACTGTAGTGACGTTGCCCGACGTCTACGCTGCCTAGCCAACCACGATCCGCGAGTGTTTAAAACGTCCATCAGAGAAAGGCCTACAAGCTTCAGCTTAGAAATTTACGTTATGTGTATATGCATCAAAATAGTCGCTTTGTGAGCATTACTTGACGCTGACAAAGCTTGCGGTCTGAACGCACCATAAGACATGATCCAGAACACTTCCATGTAGCGCTTTGCTACATGGAAACTTATTGCAATCTGATAAGTTGAACTGGAAAGCTGTTGATAACAGCTGTGATACTTGAAGCCACAATCTTTTAGTAACAAGTCATTTCAACCATGACAAGTTTGGAGCAATCTGTTTGACAATTGTAGATCCAGTTACAAGAAGCAGAGGAATATCTAGCAACACAATGACCAAATATGCCTTCATATGACATAACCTAAACATTTAATTACAACATAAGATTTAGTAAAGAGCCTAAACTCATTGTTAGATCATATTCAAAGATGGCTTATCAAAAGACGCATCAGGCTAAAACAAACTTTTCTTGTTTGTTTTCCTTTTCATTACTTTCTAATTCCAGTTTATATCTGTGAATCCATGAAACCACATATGTAAAGAAAATGGGATATAATGAGGGATTTGTAGATTTCTCATGTATTCTGGCCTGTCTGGGAGTGCTGGCTCCACTGGCTAAAAGACCACTAAATGAATCACTTTCACCATCAGCCAAACAGACAGTATTTGCAGGTTTGACAACAGACTTGACAAACAAAAGCTGTTGCTCTCATATGTGAGGTTTGACAGAGGCCCATGTGAAGAGACAGTCAGAGTAAGAACTTTCCTAACAAATTAATACAGTGCTGGCAGGAAAAGAGTGACAGCTTTGGGGAACTATCTCAGACATGCTGTTTCATTTGGAGGAGCCAACCTGCTTAGATGGTGGACCATCTAACGCCTACAAGGTATTATTTAAAGTGTTCATTCCAGTTTATTAAAAGAGGTTTTTGATATTGCTGAGTCTTTTTTTTACTGAAAAATTCAGGAGCTGTCCCAATTGTGTGTATATATGATGTGTCAAAGGATCAACAAAAAAAAAAGAACACTGTCAAACTTCAGGCTTATTTTAAAGATCCATTTTCTTTCTAAGCTTCCTTATTAGTGTTAAAAAAGTGTTTTTTATCTGCTTACAAACGTTTTTTGAGGTGGACTATGTTGAAGAAAAGTTTCTGGCTTTAAAAACTAACACAGCACTGCAACTGCAATTTGTTTTATCCATAATTTAGTGTAACTGCTGACTCCAGGGACTCAATGTGGATATAAGAGGAATTATTCTAGTCTCTTTTTTCTTATTTAACCAGCCATTGAATCTGCTTCTCAGTCCACATAGTCACATCCTCCAGAAGCTGCACCGCTTACATTTGGAGATCCTAGGGCCTGTTTGTTTTCCAGATCTATTTTCAGGAAATACATTTTCCTTTCCACTGTGTGTCAAAAATGCCCAATATCCCTGAGTCATGACAAAAACGTCATTTCTTTTGAGCCTTCATTCAAATGCCTCAATGATATTAAAGGATGGACAAATCTAAATGTGTCCATCTTTTGATGTAGCAAAATGTGAGTCATGTTGTTTGAGGGTACAAACCACTGAGAACATTCTTGAGTTTCTCTTCATAATATGGGTCGTTTGCCATGTATGTTTGTACATGTCCCAGGATGATAAATTTGCACATTTGGTTTTATTGTGTGTGTGCTTTTATCTCAAAGTGGGTTTTTTTGCTGTGTATTGCTGTGCTTTTTACTTCCTGTTCATAATCACCGGGACCCTTGCACCTTAGTGACTTAGTTTCTACCCAATGAGCATGGAGGCTGGTGGTGGACAATTAGATTTTATTGGACCGTGGACTATATATGGGGGGAAACAGCAGGTAACAAAGGGGGGAGGAGGGTGAAGGTCCAGTGGAGGAGAGCATGGAGGCCAACGAGGCGTTGTTATTTTGGTTTTCTTTTGTTTTTCTTTCTTTCGGCCGCGACTTACATACATGCACATCAAGTATCCTTTAAATTCAGATTTAAATTAGTTGTTATAGTTAGCTTTTTCAGTTCTCCACATGACACAAAGACATTTATACATGCTTTTATTAGGGCCGGGACTTTAACGCATTAATTATGATTAATTAATCACACAAAAAGAATGCGTTAATTTTTTTTTATGCATTTGAATCGCACTTATTATGAACCGCGGCCTTCCAGCGCTGGTAAATGGTAAATGGACTGGACTTATATAGCGCTTTTCTAGTCTTACTGACCACTCAAAGCGCTTTACATTGAAGCCGCATTCACCCAATCACCCTCGCATTCATACACCGACACCCAACATGGCTCGGTAGGACAATGTAGAATTTGGGGGTTAAGTGCCTTGCCCAGGGGCACATCGACATGTGACTGGAGGAAGCTGGAATCGAACCTACGACCCTCCGATTGCAACCCAACTACTCTACCACTGAGCCACAGTCGCCCTCTGGTGCGCAGAGAAAGGCGCAGATCCCGTGTCATTTCCGCTAAGCCGCGTGCTGTCGTTCCTCCAGCAGCTGATGGACAGAAATTTAGCTTTCATTACAGTTAAATCTTATGCTGCAGCTATTTATTCCTGTCATGAAGTAACGGAGCGGTCTCATCTACTCTGTCACTGCGTGCTCTCTCACGTTACGTGGCGCACACGGCTGGACTGGCGCTGCTTCCAGCTATTTCCTTTGGACTCGATCCTCCAGAGAATCTCAGAACTCATTCAACGAGAGGGATTTCATCCTCCACAGCTCTGCAAGGAGGGATGATGGTGGTGCGCTGCAGCTTCCTGGTCATCATTGTGTTAATTTATCTAGTTCTATCTGAGAGACATTTCCGCTTTCTCCATTATTCTCTTATCGGTGTTCTGACAGTTAGATTTTTTTTTTTCCTGATAATTTAAACTTCTGTATTCAGTCATTATTCATACTAAAAATTCATGTTATGAAAAATCTCACTTTTCTCAGGTCAAATATTTATGTGCGATTAAAATGCGATTAATTGATTATTTAATTACAAAGCCTGTAATTAATTAGATTAAAAATTTTAATCGAGTCCCAGCCCTAGCTTTTAAATAAACATGTATAGATCACTGTTATTTCAAAATGAGGGAAGCATGTAATGCTGCAACAACGAGAGAATAGGAGCATATATCCCTGTGTTGAACTCATTCTACATCCTGCTCACTACAGGATTAATTAAGAGGATTTTATCGTTGATTTTAAGGTTCTTCCCGACAACATCCTATTTCAGGGATCATTGAAAACATTAAAATATTCAGCATCAACATTGACGTGAACAACAAACTGCTCTTAGGAGGTGCTAGGTCCAAACAGAAGAGCAGAGGCAACTACTGCTTCTCAGTTGCTGCTCCTAAATTAAGCAATAATTTACTAACCTATAAAAGAGCTGTTAGAGACTTTTAAAGCACTTTTAAAGACCCACTTCTAGCCTCTAGCTTTAGACTCTAACACAGTATTATAACCTAATTTTATCACTATGCTTTTATTAGGTTTTACAGGTGGAATTTACTACTGTGCTATTTGTGTTTTAATAGTATTTGTATTACCTTCACTTCTTTATTTTATTTTCTTAACAAGATATTTTTTTTACTACTTTGGTTCTATTTCATCTTGTTATGCAGCACTTTTAGGGCAACTTTCTTTCATAAAGTGCTTTATAGATAATGCTGACATCCAGAGAATTGCTAAGTCTACAGCATTGACACACCACATTATTATGATTATGGTCATAAATGTGAGCAAAATACTTGAAAATAATGTGTTTTGCCATATAGCCAGTGTTTTCCTCACCTTACTCTTCATGCATGACAAAATACCATCAACAAAAGTGGACTTGATTTTGTGAACCTAGAAGAATAGAGGAATCCGTTAGGAAAAAACAAAACAAAAATTCTGCTCTACCAAAGAAATTTTATACAGAAAGAACTCCCACTCTCTTGGTACTTCCGGGTAGCAGTATCACTCTGGTTCCATGTGAGGGCGCTCTCATGATAAGTGCAGAATGAATGGAGGTCTATGGAGCAATACCCCTAAAAATCTACTTTTCTCAGGATTTGATTTTTTTGGTCCGGTAATTTGAAAATTACCGGACAAAAATGTAGATGCAAAGAAATTACATATTGCTGGGTGTTAGATTTTTTTGAGACACTTATTCGCTTTAAATACTTTAAAATGTCAACGACGTCATACACGTTGTACGACCAGAGATACTGCTTTACGGTAAACCTTGTTTTTCCTTTTAAACTTCAAACTGCATACATAACCATAGGCAGACAACAGAGCTAGCTACCCAAAAAAAGTTGTTAGGTTGAAAAAAAAAAACTTGGCGAAAAAGTACGATCCACAATGGTTTAAAGTTTATTAACATGGCTGACCTGTCTGTACTGCAGAATGATCTTTGGCAGAGGATGAAGGTCCTGGAGCTGTAACAACTACAACAATAATACCATTACAATTACTCTACTGCAAACATAAAAGTATCTCCATTTCTTTGTTGTAAATCTTCTTTATTTCTACATATTCAAATACTTTAATTATATAAGGCTTGTGCTGGAGTGAGGTCATACAGTATGTACTATGCTTTTGGATGTGTTTTAACAATATCTATCTGAGCTCCTGTATGATTCATGTGTATGAATGTGCATGTTCATATTGGAGTAATAAATAAGCCTAAGCTGGTTTTTATGTTTTACTAAAGTTTAAACCGAGATGACTGTGTGTGCTTGTGTGTTTGCCGTACTGCAGCCTCTGATGTTGACTGTTGTTGTTTGCTGATGGTCCTGGGAAGCTTCTTGTTCTCGCAGCGCTCATGTAAACGCAGCTTCTCAAACAGTACCTTCAAACATTGCAGGTTTTTTTGAACATTACGATGTACACAAAGCATAAAAACACAAACGAGATACAGCACACGGAAAAGTCACGTACAACTTAAATATATCTTTCAAGTTTGTTGGGGACCTAACACCAAAGAATAAAGGGGAATGTTACAAAATGAAGCCCAATTTTAACTTACTGTTCGTAGCTGACTGTTGCTTGTCACCAGGAATGTTTCCCCAGCTGCTTTGTGGGCTTCTTGCTCCAGCTGCTTCATTTTAGTCTGTTAGAAACACAGACACTCTTAGGGACAAGCAAACACAAGAAACCAATGCATCCTATTGCAGCAACAATTACCCCTGAGAGTAACAAAATCAAACCATGACATGCTATACCTTATAAGTGATTCATAATCTGTCAGTAGGACATTCCCTAAACTGACTGAATACTTTTACTCACTTTTTATACATTTTTTGTAATTACTGGCAAAATTACTTTGTGTTCATCCCGCCTTAATGGTCATTAAGGTATTGCAGCTATTAACTTTTTACACTTTTTTTTCCTTAGAAAGAACTCCTACTGGGGCTGTCTTTCTGTTCTCCATTGTGTCTAATTGCTGGTTTAGGCTGTATGTGATAGCTGAAAGTTAATACCTTGATGAATTTCTTTCTTAGATAACCTTTTAACAGTTGCTATAAATTAGAAAATTTGACAAAATATTATTACAATTAGGACTGATTTGATATCATAAGTGTATATGTATTGTACTTGTTTGAAATAGTGCCTTGAAATAGGGCAAACTTTTCCTCATTTCTACCTTCTTATAATTTTCAAAGCCAAATAACTAAGCTGATCCTGTTACTGCACACTTCAGTCAAGCAGAAAATGCAGATATGGCACTAGGCAAAAAAACTGACAAAATACTCATTACTTTTAAAACTCCCCCATACACAGGAAATGCTAATCAAGAACAAACAAAACCATAGAAAGTAACATTTACACAGAAAACTCAACATGTTGCAATAATCAACCTGGTAATACAGCAACTTTACTGTCCAGCACAACACTGCGATAAAGCTTGAAACACAGAAGAAATGCAAATCACTGCAGAATGAGAGGCATAAAATGAAACTGCATTGAACAAAAAAATGGTAACTGTAAATGGATTAGGAAATTAAGGGAATGTAATAAAAGAACAGAGACATATATATGAAAACAAACTAATTTATATTCATATCATATAGATAGATCATGTGGAACTGAGAAGGTTTTTGCAAGGATAATAGCACATTTCTCAGTAGTTAGTAGCTCAGTTAGTAAACTATATTTCTACTCTGAATTTAAGTTTCAGAGAAAGTTACAGACCAACAAGGCTTAAAGCTTTTATTTGACAAAATAATTGAATCTACCTAGAAAGCAGAGGGATAGCAGGATGGCTCAACAGCAGTTTTCTACCGCTTACCTCCATTAGCTTCTGTTACCTTGTAGCTACTTTAGCTCAGAGAGTCAATCATATGCATCCACCCTCACAGCCCCACTCTCAGCTCCACCTCTTTGCCAATTTGTTGTATTTTCCCGGCTTGACGAGACACTACATGCAATACTTAAACATTTGGCAAAAAATCATTTTTGATTCTGCTGTACTGGCATTCTGTCCAGAGTGAACCCCGCCTCTTGCCCATTGAACAATACAGATAGGCAGCAGCTCCCCGCAACCCTTTGAGGAAAAAGCAGTATAGAAAATGGATGGAGGAGACTTTTTTTCTTTGTAATACTTGCAGTCATTGGCTGTTTTGAGTAACATTTCTCATTAACTCTCCAGATAATTTAAGGTTAGCTGTGTGATTGCTTTGTATAACCAAATCTTAAATTGTGGATTTTAAACGTGCACTTTTATTGAAAATATTACATTCCGTAGATCAATATTAGAGACTGATTCAAGTACTGTTCCATGCTTTAAAAAGAATTGAATGTCACAATAAATGTTCCAGTTGGTGTACTTTACGTTATTGGAAACCTTTGTTTCACACGGTGGTTCTTGGCGTGTTGAGGTCTCACTAACTCGTTATCTTCGCTTAGCTTCATAGTGGCTATGGCTACATCTGTCCCATCTATCTCTCCTTTCTGTGCAATTTTGCTAAAAAGATGTCTGACTCTTTAATACAGACGTGGACAAAATTGTTGGTACCCTTCATTAAATCAAAGAAAAACTCATAATGGTCACAGAAATAACTTTAATCCGACAAAAGTAATAATAAATAAAAATTATATAAATGTTGACCACTGAAAGTCAGACATTGCTTTTCAACCGTGCTTCAACAGAATTATTTAAAAAATAAATGCATGAAACAGGCTGGACAAAAATGATGGTACCCACAACTTAATATTTGGTTGCACAACCTTTTGAGGCAAACACTGCAATCAAATGATTCCTGTAACTGTAAATGAGACTTCTGCACCTCTCAGTAGGTATTTTGGCCCACTCCTCATGAGCAAACTGTTCTAGTTGTTTCCGGTTTGAAGGGCGCCTTTTCCAGACAGCACGTTTCAGCTCCTTCCAAAGATGCTCAATAGGATTGAGATCAGGGCTCATAGAAGGCCAGTGTTTTCCTCTTAGCCCTTCTTGGGTGTTTTTAGCTGTGTGTTTTGGGTCATTTTCCTGTTGTAAGACCCGTGACCTGCGACTGAGACCATGCTTTCTGACACTGGCCAGCACATTTCTCTCTAGAATCCCCTGATAGTCTTGAGATTTCATTGTACCCTGCACAGATTCAAGACACCCTGTGTCAGATGCAGCAAATCAGCCCCAGAACATAACCGAGCCTCCCCCATGTTTCACAGTAGGGACCGTGTTCTTTTCTAGATATGCTTCATTTTTCTGTCTGTGAACATAGAGCTGATGTGCCTTGGCAAAAAGTTAAATTTTTGTCTCATCTGTCCACAGGACATTCTCCCAGAAGCTTTGTGGCTCGTCAGCATGTAGTTTGGCATACTCCAGTCTGTTTTTTTTAATGATTTGTCCTCTCCCCCGGTCAAACAGCGAAGGATGTTCCGATCTGACACTGATGTTCCTTGAGCATAAAGTTCAGCTTGGATCTATTTTGAAGTCTTTCTAGGCTCTTTTGTTACCATTTGGATTATCCGTCTCTTTGATCTGTCATCAATTTTCCTCCTGCAGCCACGTCCAGGGAGGTTGGCTACAGTCCCATGGATCGTACATTACTGAATGACATGTGCAGCTGTAGTCACAGAAACATCTAGCTGCTTGGAGATGGTCTTATAGCCTTTACAGTTAACATGCTTGTCTATGATTTTCTTTCTCATCTCCTGAGACAACTCTTTCCTTTGCTTCCTCTGGTTTATATTGAGTGTGGTACACACCACGTCACCAAACAACACAGTGACTACCTGGAGTCCTATATATAGGCCCACTGAGTGATTACAGGATTGTAGACACCTAGGATGCTGATTAGTGGACATACCTTGGATTAACATGTCCCTTTGGTCACATTATTTTCATTCTTTTCTAGGGGTACCATCATTTTTGTCCAGGCCTGTTTCATGCATTTATTTTTTAAATAATTCCGTTGAAGCATGGATGAAAAGCAATGTCTGACTTTCATTGGTCAACATTTATATAAATTTTATTTATTATTACTTTTGTCAGATTAAAGTTATTTTTGTGACCATTATGAGTTTTTCTTTGATTTAATGAAGGGTACCAACAATTTTGTCCACGTCTGTATTTTCTGGTCCCCTGCCCAATTGGAACAGTAACGACATGTTTGGCAAAGTGGGCGACTCGAAAAGTTGTTTTTTTTGGGTTGCTGATGACGAATCTCCTAGGCAACCGGGGCGGGACCAAGGCATCAAGGCAAAGTTCCCCTGCATTGAGAAACACCACTGGTTTGATCCGGAGAGACGGCATCCATCCCACTTTGGATGTAGCAGCTGTTCTTTCTAGGAATCTAGACAGATTTTTTAGTCCTTCAAAACACTGACTAACCAGGGTCCAGACGAGGAAGCAGAGTTGTAGTTTAACCCACGTCTCTGCAGCTTCTGTACTGTTACCCACTCAATACCCCATTGAGACAGTGCCTTGACCGCAGCCAAAATAAATACGACTTTGACTAAACAAGAAAATAGAGCAGCTAGATGAGGTTCATTGAACATAAGATCCATCTATGTTGTATGTTGGAGCAGCAGTTTATCGACAGCTGAGAGGAAGAGGTTGGATAAACTCATCAGGAAGGCCAGCTCTGTTCTAGGATGTGGCCTGGATCCAGTGCAGGTGGTGGGAGACAGAAGGACTCTGGCTAAAATAACATCTCTGATGGAGTCTCCCACCCCATGCATGGAAATTTGCTGAACTGCAGAGCTCCTTCAGTGACAGACTTTGCACATTATTTTCAACCTGATATACATATTCTTATTCTGTGTTGATGTACATATTCTGTCTATTATTGTATTTTTTTTAAATATATTTTTCTGTTCTGTTACATATGTTGTATGTTTGTTGTTTCTTTGGCTGCTGTTTACGACCGAATTTCCCCTGGTGGGACTATTAAAGGATTATTCTATTCTATTTTATTCTATCTCCTCAAATATTTAATTAGTAAATGACTTGATATGCAATAATAAAATAGATCTATTCTTTCTATCAGAAACCTGACTGCAGCAGGAGGATTTTGTAATTATAAATGAGTCAACTCCTTCCAATTATTTAAATTTTCACATTCCTAAACTTATAGGGTGAGGAGGAGGAGTTGCAACTATCTTTTGCTCAGATTTACAAATTCACCCTCAACCAATTAATGGTTGCACTTAGTTTGAACATCTAATCCTTAGTTTTCCTCATCCAACCTGCAAAACATTAAAACCCCTTGTGGTTTTGTATCGTCCACCAGGCCTTTACTCTCAATTCTTGGCCCAGATCTCAGATTTTTTATCTGATTTAGAATTAAACACTGATAGGGTAACTATAGCAGGAACACTGAAATTGATAGCCCAACTGCAGCCTTTAATATAATCTTAGACTCAATTGGCTTTACTTAGAAAGTCAAGGGACTCATGCACTCAGGTCAGCACACTTTAGACATTGTACTGATATCACTATCATCCATCACTAACCCTTCAGAAATTGATGGTCTGGTTCAAAGCATTACTTCCTCACTGCGGCTGGTGTTAGACAGTGTAACGCCCTTAAAATGAAGTAATCAGCCATAGGAGGTTGGCCCCCTGGTGTAGAGCAGAGTGGCGTACTTTAAAGAACACCCGGAAACTGGGGAGAAAATAGCGCTCTACGCACTTAAACGATTCCTAAGTTCAAATGTGCTCTCTGTTTTCTGTTTTATTAGACAAGATTCAAATTTGATATAATTGCATTTAAATATGTTTATGATTTTGATGTATTTTTTCAGTAAAATTATTTGAAAAAATGTTTTAGTACTGTGTTGATTATCCCTAATTTGAATGAATTCATTTATTTATTCAGTGTTTAGTGTTTCTCTTCTTTAATTTGTAATTAAAGTTATGTTGGTCATCATAAAAAAAAATTGTGATAAAATCGGAATTGTGATAAAATAATGAGAAATCATGATATTCTATTTTTGCCATATCGCATAACTCCAGTTGGGCCCACCTAAAAAGTCAATTCTGTCTACGCCATTGCCTGGCATCAAAAATTAGCAGGGTCAGTAGGTCATAAAGAAAAACCCCGGTATCTCTTTTGTCCATCAAGACAACCTCCTCCATTTTATATTTGCTCATTTTTGAGATACATTTAAATTTCACATACAAGTCTTCACATCGACATCTAAGTGCTCTGTGTGTGTTTCTTTGATTGTCTTTTGCCTAGCAATAGCTCCCAACAGCACTTGCGTTGCTAAATTGTGACATCAACTGCATAGTGTAAAGTAGGCTATTAAAGCATTTAAGCTAAAAAAGACAAGCAGGGATAAGAATAAAAAGGATGATAAGAGGAAGAATAGACAGCACAGAGAAAGTGAAAGATTTTTTAGAAGAGTTTTAAAGGAAACGTGGAACTGTAAGGGAGCATAAAGTGTTGGCTAATATTTTTGAATAAAAAGTGAGGAATCATCTGAAGAAAGTACAAAAACGTGTTAAGATCATTTCTACACGCATATATCGAAAAGCTAAAGAGAAGAAAACAAGAAATGTGGAAGAGCAGATAAGAGGACACAGCTGAAGAGTTCCTTCAGAAACTTCATGTCAAAATTCAAAACTTAAAACGATGGATGGATGGAGCTTTTAGAGAATTGAAAAACCAATGAACTCTAAAAACAAACATCTTATACATTTTTTACTTATATTTTTTCCTATATGGAGGCCACCCTGTTCTGTAATTTTCTACCCTGAAGGTGGAAAGAAACTAGACAAACATGGTGAGATGTAGAGACAGACAATAAAAGGACAAAATGAAGCTAGCTGGCAAACATCAACCCAAACGGCTAAAATTCTGCCTTTTCTCTCAGTCTTCTTCATTGCCTGGAGCTGGTTCCAGACTGCCTCATCAATATTAAATGTTAGCCCTTTAGTTGGTACAGGCTTGATAGGAGATCTGAGTGCCAAATCTTTGAATCAGAGCATTTTGTTCTGTCAAAATGCAAAAAAAAAATCCCTTTTGATCCTGATTAACTAGATATTAGAAGGATCTCTACAGTGATCTAAACAGCCCAGTCAGTGAGGTGTTCCTTCGGTGACACCTGTCTTGCTGAGTTTTAGTAACGCTGTCTGGGACAACAAATCATCAAGTGAGCATGTTTGTGAGGCACACCCTGACACAACAGAGACTTGATGTTCAGACAGGTGAACATGACAGCTCAGATAGAATACCCAAAATGACAGAGTGGGGACATACCTGACTGCGTTCACCGTTACTGAATATCGCAAAGAGACAAGCACAAACTCAGCTGTGAACGTCAGTGTCTCCGCCTTTGTGTCTGTGATATTCTTTCATGCAACATTGCCTCTTAAAAAAAAATCAAGAAAAGAAAGGACTATCTAGTCTATTTATAGTCCTAGCATCCAAGACACCAAGGTAGTCTCCACAACAACTTTCCTGCTGGTACTTCCAACAGATGTGAAAGAGTTTAAGGGCATATATTTGATTCTGTGCTTTGGAAAGAGAATGCAGGGATCTGTGTCTAAAAACATCAATAAGTGTCTTTGTGCGTCTGTGATAATTCTTGAATATAGTCTCAATACCTCATTTCCATCTCCATGTAATCCCAGAAGACAGCCACCTTGAACAGAAAACCCTTTTTTTTCTTCGCTTCATCAGAATGGAAGTTTTCCCACCTTTCACTTCAGAGGTCTGACTGTTTAATCCTTTTGTGAAGCCTACTATCTCCCACTGTGTAATTCTGACGCCAAAACTTAACCAGGAAATGAATGAAGATAAAAAAAAAATGTTCTTAAAAAACATTTAAATGGGAATTATCATCATATTTCAAAACCCCAAAACTATGAAAAAATTCTAAAACACACAAAAAAAACCCACAGACATAACTGTTCTTTAAAGCAGACAGGTAACTTTGAAAGGGTCTCCGCAGTTCTGCCTGTGAATCAGAATCCCCATTAGTATTACCATATGTGGATGATGGTCTAGTTTATCTCACAGCAGAACACAATATGAACCTGTTTCAGAGAAAGACTCTCAGATTCTCCCTCTATTTCAGAAAGGCAAGCAAATCATTGCTATTACATCTTCTGTCTCTGTAACTGTCCCACCATATTAGTTAATGTATCATCACATCTTAGCTTCCTGAGTTGTAGATGAATCGATTCAAAATGGGTATATATTCCCAACAAGAATTGGATGTGGTAGAAAGTTGATTTTTGTCAGTGTTTGAGCCAAAGGGCTGACAGATTGTATTCTAGCCACCAGACATCTAGCTGTAGCTTTTAAAAAACTCTCACCCTCAAAATATTTTCACACCAAGCTGAACATTTCTGTTTATTTAACTTAAATCCAAAAGGCAACACAATATTATTTATACAGCATACTACAACTACTACTACTACTACTACTACTACTACTACAACAGCATTACTTTCAGCAAGGTAAATCAAAGTGCTTTGGGTGATTAGGGGATAAAGTAAAAACCGCAACGAAGCATAAAATACGCAAAAAACATATGAAACATTAAAGCATTACTCAAAGGCAGATGTTTTTTTCTTTTGAATTAAAGTAGCTCAGTGTTTCAGCAGCTTTGTAGTGGTCTGCTACTTTGTTCCACATAAGGGGAGGAGAGAAACTGAAAGCTGCTGATAGGGAAAAGAATCAGGTCAGTGTGACAATTTCACTTATGTGTTAATTAGTGAAGGCATGCTGCTGTTTTGTTGAACAAATATGATTAAGTTGAGAGATGTGTGCCCGATCTTAACCCGATGGATGTCAGAAGAACTGGATATATCTGCAGGACACCCTGACCCGGTGAGCCTATGTTACGTTTTACTATCAGGGTAATGTGATGGAGCCTTCCTGGACTCAGATACCAGATCTAAGAAGGGGGAGTTGAATTTGATTACCAAATACGATAGTAGGTCAGGCTGTGTGGAGCACGTCAGTTTATGCAAATGCTTTGTATGTGCTGAACTCCTTGTTGAGCAAAAAGCCGGATTAAAAACTCTTGAACTGCAGAAGGATTTTTTTCTCAATCTTTGTTCAATATTTTTCCATAATACACATTTTCCTTCTTTGGTTCTCTTTCTAGGGATGCTGAGTAGACTGAAATTAGGACACAAGGAGGGTTGGTATAGTGACAATTGATCTTCAACATACTTTGTGGCTAACAGGGTCCATACAGGTTTCAAGCTAAATTCAAGTCTTTTGAAGACCAAATATAAGACCATTTATATAAAAGTGATACCCATTTCATGGCCTATTTCACAGCCTCACCGGCAGAAGAAAAAGTAATTAAATATTGAACTTGTGTTCATTTATGTCTCCGAGAAGTATGGAATGTGTAAAGGACGACAAAAAACCAAGCAGAGGTGTGAAAAATCAAAGAACATTTCAGCAGGCCACAAGAAAATCTGTTGTTTTAGAACATCGGTTAAGGTTTTTTTTCGTTTCGTTTTTTACGCTAATCTTCATTTCCTGGAGACATCACGAGTATTTCAACCTGGGGCTCCGTTGTGTTCTCAATTACCGCTTCCGCCACACTTTATCTATTCTTTGCGACATTTAATCAATAATGCCAGTTGACAAATTGAACTTTTGAGGAAAAATGCAATACAAAGAAATTAAATACGGCACAAAATTTAAGAGCCAGATATGAATATTCAAGACTTTGTAATGTCTTTTTAAGGTATTATTTCCAATGTTATAAATTCAGTGCTTTTAAGATTTTTTAAGACCCTGTAGAAACGCTGCGCTAAGCCATTTAATGTATTATAAACTAGTAGGAGTATTTAAAAGTATATTCTCTGAGCTAGAGGGAGCTGTGATGTGCTCCACTTTCCTGGTTCTAGTGAGTGCGTCAGTGAGTGAGTGCTCTGCATAAATTACAGATTTTAGGTAGACCTGTGAGGACATATGGATTATTTTTTTACGGTCCTGTTGCAACATTAGTCCTTTAATCCTACAAATGTTCTTCAGGTGATAGAAGGCTGACCTTGCTATTGCCTTTATGTGACCCTGGAGGTTCAGGTCAAAATCAATTTATTACACCTGGATTACAGACCTGATCAGTAGTTTCTAACTATATATATTAAGTGAAGATGTGTACTAAGAAGCCTTTGAGACGATGTCACCTTACCCCAAGCAGGTCTGAAGTTCTCTTAAGTCCACCTTTGTCCACATAGATGCAGTGACTTTCCATGACTGAAATGTAACACACATTTTCAGAGACTCAATATCTTAAAGAGTAAAGTAATCATTTAGTAAGTGTGCTCCTAACTTTTTAGAAAGACATTTTTAAAATCTCATATTATACAAGTTTAGCAGCATCTATGTTTTAAGAAGTTAACTGTAATACTTAGATAATACAATTCTTTTTTCCTAATAAATATTATATAATCTCACAATAACTAACTAACTTAGGAACATAGGGGAAAAAAGCATTCATTAAAAGTGTATCTTAAAAGAAGGTTCTGTGAGTTTGGGGGTTAAAACAAAACTTCTTACCTGCAAGAACAGTGATCATTTTCATCTCCAACTCAGAGTAGAGTTCCCACAAGCCTTGGCTCTGAAAATGCAATCCGGCTCGTTACTTGTGTCTCGTCACACATACAGTTAATAAAGAGAGCCTGCACAACCAACCTGTAGTTTAGTGCATAAGGTCATCTTAAGCTCATAAAGCCAATAGAGACTTGAGATGATCTGAGAAACCTAAACAAAAGAGAGCAGGCAGGTGAATAGAGTGAGGTAGTAGAGAAGAGAAACACAGTATTATTCCATTTTTCCAGCCATTAGAAACAGAGTTATGGACTGGAAACTGAAAGAGCACCACTCTCATTAAAGTGATACTAGTTTAAAACAGCTTGTTAGTAGCACTGGGCGATATGACCTAAATCTATATATAGTTTAGATATAATCTAAAGCATGTGTGATAATGATATGTACTGCAGTATTTCCTTTTTTTAACTTATATATTTCAAAATGACTTAAAACATTCCCATTGTCCAGATACATTGCAGCAGTACTTCAAAAAGGTTTAGAATGTAATTTAAAGAACATTATTGTGCAAAATGCATTTTAAAAATATTAATTTCTTTTTACAAAATAATGTAAAACAAAAATTCCCAGAATATAAATAAAGATTAAGATATTTTAAATAAAATAAAAGCTAAATATTATGATTTATTTTTTTTACAATTGTCTGCTTTCCCTGTTATTTATACATTTAATATCGCACAAAAAGAAACCTGCATATATTTGAATTTAAAAAATCCTTCAAGTTCCACAGGTTTCTTTTCCATTAAATAAAAACAACAAACTTTAAGCTTTCAATAATCCAGTGTGAAGACAAACACTGGACATCAGTGAACATCACCTAAAACTAGGTTGTTGCGATTGTGTTACCCTAAAGAGCAGAAGTGCAAAAAAGGAATATCATTTTCTATTTTTTTTAGCTGAAGTTTAGGGTGACTGTAGCTCTGTGGTAGAGTTGTCGGCCTATGACTTGGAAATTGTGGGTTTGATTCCTGCTTCTGCCTGGTACATGCTATTGTGTCCTTGGGCAAGACACCTCCTCTACCTTTCCTTCTGAGGCAGGGAAAAAATCTTTTTTTTGTGTTTATAAATTGAGTATTAGATCAAGGTAGAAATTAGTACAAAGAAGAGTGTAAACAGTGTATGCAATATAGTGAATAGAAAGCCATAATTTTAGGAAAATCTTATGGGGACCCTAAGTCACGCCCTTCTACTTCCGGGCCATGGGTCCTCTACTGCCCATAAAATTTATGAGAGTCAATGGAGCGATAAAAGTTATTTTCTGATCCTGTTTGAAATGTGCCGTGGATCGAACATATGATGTCTGTGAATTTTAAAAACAAACTTTGATGCACTGAAAACTCAGATTTTCGACCGAATGTAAACGTTACTTTAGGTTTTGTGTGAAAACGTTTAGCGGACTACAACTGCAGAAGAAGAAGGAGAGCGAGGGTCGAAGCCTGTAGGACAAAGAAAGGAGCATTAAACACAGAGAAAACCTCTATAAAACTGACCATGTGGAAAGTAGCAGCTGTGTCGGGGGTAAAGCAGTCGGTGGAGTGAGAACCACCATGGAGAAGCTCTACAAGCTCTAGCTGAGTGTTTTACGTGCTATAGCTAGTGCTAGTTCCTGTTAGCTAAATGGCGTCATATATGCGACTTCTGACTTCTGATTTGTAGGCATTTTAAATGCGAATTCTTACAATCAAATAAATCCCAAATCACTTGACAAACACAGCCGAAATGTACATCATTAGAAATTATATCATTCATCGCTCCACTGACTTCCATTCATTATTTTTTCGGCCAGGGGACCCACGGGCCGACCGGAAGGGGAGGAGCCTTAGGCTCCCCATACCATCCTACGCCTGGAGAGAAAAGCGAGAAAGATGCGGTTTATAAAACACAATTATAAAATGAAAAAAAAAAGTCTGAAACCAGTCTGTCTAATTGGTTTGCAGCTTAACAAAATCGATCGGACCATAGGCTCTTAAACATTTTTGCGAACCCTTTTATTTGAGAAACGCTTGAAAAAAACAAAATGTTATTGCTGTAAAACTAGAACACAAATGTACAGTATTTATTACCTATTAAATGTATCTCTCTACTTGTACTTCTAGTAACTTTGATGAAAACCTTGATTTCTATTCATTCCTTCAATTGTTAATTGAATGAACACAATGAACTGAGACCACAGTGCCACATGTTTTTCCTTTAATCCAACTTTAATTTATTTTAGCTCTATTTGTTTATTAGTCTGGTATGTTCACAGAAATCAATAAATTCCTCAAATTTGAATCTTTGTTTTATCTCTATCAAAGAAACCCTCCATTCTCCCAGAATGTAGGGTTTCTCCTAGTCTGGCTGTGTAATAGTAATTACTGTATGTCACAGTAGCTCAGAAAACTCACAGAGCTTTATATGGAAAGATTCTAGGAAGTTTTTGTGTTTGTATTCATAAATAATTGTTAATAATTGAGTCAACATCTGTTTTTCTAGTGGGCTAGGTCATATTAACATTGAATTCCCTCATCTATATCAGCTGCTGTGCTTGAAGAATAGTTTTATAATTAAAACAAGTCTTAGTTTCATTCTATAATAAATCCAGACTGCAAAAATGATTTAACGTGATTGAAGAGGTACAGTACAGTACGTTTTAGAAATTGCTATGAAGAGAAGTTAAAAGACACTTAGTAAACCTTGTCAGGACCCAGGGAAGGTGTTGCATTTGGCCTTTTGCAGTGTTTATTGAGTAGGTCATGGAAACAGTCGGATGGGTCAGTGGGATCCAGCAGCCACCCTGAAACCTGTGGATCGTGGATCTGACAACCTGCAACGGCAAACAGTAAAAAGCTCAGAAAACTAAAAGCAACAAAACACTGCATAGCTCATATGAAAAGCAAAAAATTAATAGAACTTGAAACTATTAGAAAAAGAATCTGATTCACAATGTTAGACCATCATGCTACATGCTGCTTAAAAGCAAAACTGGAAAACAGAGAATAGAATAGAATAGAATCCTTTAATCATCCCTCATGATGAAATTTGGTAGCATAGAACTTAACATACATGTATTTCAATTTGAGTCTGCTTATCTTGTGTCTATGTGTGTGTGTGTGTGTGTGTGTGTGTGTGGCAGGGGGTATTGTTAAGAAATAAATGACAAAATCACTGGTGCTATGTCTTAGAAACCCTAAAAATGTATTGTCTATTTTCTCTGCCAATATTTAAATGTGAAACACAAGAGAACATATTATTAAAGTCATGCAGAAGTGTGTTGATCTTCATAAGCTCCAAAAGAAAGCTACTTTACTCTATAACCAGAACTGCTCCCAACAAAAGCAATAATGTTTTAATAACTGCTGTCATTTGCATTGACTCACATAATTGACATTTCTCGCACATCTGTTTTTCAATTTATATTCAGTTAACTTCTTGTAAATAATAAGTTTCCTTTTTAATTAACACATTCAGTAAAGATATTTTTTTCTCAGATGCACGTCAATTTATTTATAATTGCTGCACAGTTCTTTGTTTTTTTATTTTGTTCTTAATGTATATATATATATATTTAATTATTTTTTATATTTCTTCTACACATCTTTTGTAATCCTAATTTTCTGTCATCTGTGACTTTGCTGCTGTTACAGCTGAAGCTCCTTTTTTTTCTATTAAACGATTATTCTATTTTACTCCCCTAAACTTGTCCAAACAACAATTAAAAGGTTTTAAAACTATGGAGGTGTGGCTGCACAGACATTGAAGGAGAATGCTAAACGAATATCTCCAAAGTTTTCAGTTTGAGAACTGCAACAAAGAAGTGGCTCCCTCTTGACCACATTGCTCCTCTCGTTTATAGCATACCTCCC